>WWET01001344.1:103636-121197 GCA_011038615.1 Limnodynastes dumerilii | reverse complement strand
AACTGCATAGAAACTTCCTGTCCTGCCACAGACAGGCATGCACCTATCCCTATTTTCCAACCACAACCCTTATGCTAATTCTTATCCTAACCATCCCCTTCCATTATCTTAACCCTAACCCTCCCTTCCCCGCAGCTTGACCCTAAGACTCCCTTCCCCGTAGTCTAACCCTAAGAGTCCCTTCTCTGCAGCCTGACCCTAAGTCTCCCCTTCCCCGTATTCTAAAATACACACAGCTGAAAATGAGCTGTCAGCTGTGTGTAAAAAAAAAAAATCAGTGTTCGCAGTGGTGAACTGAACCCAGGCCTTATGGAATATGATAAATTAGGGTATGTCACAGTGTGACATATTACGAAAAGCATGCCACGGACCTGCCGCTGGATCCAATAGTTCTTGATGCTCCGACAACCGGATAGTTTAGTGGAAGGAGATGTATCTTAGTAGGATAGTTTTGGGGTTAGGCTACGGGGAGGAGTAGGAGCCTAGATGGGGAGACTAAGGGTTAGGCTGCATGGGTTTGGGCTAGGGTAATAGAAGAAGAGGGTTAGGGTAAGAATTAGCATAAAGGTTGGGGAAATCGGGGAGGTCTACGATGGGGCCGGAAGTTTCTTAGGAGGTCCATCTTCGCAAATGGGGTGTCAAAAACAGCCTAACAACAGGATAGGTGACAGTGTATACAACAATATAACAAATAAGAGAGAAATAGATAATAGTCAAACAAATAACACTTACCATACATGACAACACATAAAGGAACATATACATAGAGAGTTGCGTACTACTACTGTACAAGAGAAAAAAGTGTAGACAAGGTCTACAGTATATCCAAAGAATGTAGTATGCTTCGTCACTGTTTGTTTGGAAAACAAAAAGTCTGTAGAGTGGGTTACTGGTGAATCTTATGGACCAATCTTATGGACCATCCCATGTGGAGTCTGAAACTTGATACAGCAACAGGGAAGAACCAAAAACAACCTCCCCAAATGCTCTGTAAACAGCTTATATATCATAATATCAGTTCTTAATGAGGGCATAACTTTAAAACTGTGATAGATATAAAGGGGCTGATTCAGAGATACGATTTCCACGGCACTTAGGTGCGTATATTTAGGATCTTAGAAAATTTGCATTACTGCGCATGCGTAGTAATAGTGCAACGCCATGTAACCTGCTAAGATCTTAACCTTAGATGCGTATATTTGCAATCTTTTCGCAATCGCATCTCTGAATCAGCCCCAGAGTCTAAGACCATTCTTTTAATCAGTGTAGCAAATACATATATAATAAAATTTGTTTGTTTACCATAGTTATTTACCTACATTAGAAAAATACTAAATTCTTACCTTGAATCAGTGAATAACACTGCCCACGTCTGCATTGTATTTTTAGCCTTGCATAGTAGAAAAATGCATTTTACTTCAAACACGTGTCCACGCACAATTGTGCAGCTATGCTAAATGTCACGGCAGTCACCTCCTAGTTCTTATAATTCCTTGGTAAGTAAATATTTAATATAGTGTAAAAGTTAAACGGACACAATGGGATTGCATTATAATCAAGTTCAGTGTGCATGAACATATTGACAATATTGCTGTAATATAAACCCTTGAAAATATTAAATTAATGAGTGTTAATTTTCTAGATTTTTTTTACTTTTCCTATCTATGGCTGTTTTGTGCATGGGAGCCTTGCGATGTATAATAAGTGCAGGGAACAAGGCTATTCATTGTGTACTACAGATCACATCCAACTGCAGAGATAAATGCAGCTTCTCATTTTCCCTCTGGGAACAGAATCAATATGCGTGAAGGCATGAGGTTGTACATGGCGCGGCCATTAAAATATTAGCCTAAGACCAAGGTCGTGACTCTGGCTGCTCTGGTTGGAGCAGCGCTTCTGGTTTTGGGAGTGAGGGAAAATAATCAAATTCTTCAGGTTTGTAACCATAATGTTTATACCAACTAAGGCTGAAAATTGATTTTCAATTCAGACGGTAATACTTTCTCAATGTTGAGTTACTGATGGTTGCACAGAAAGTTTTCTCAGCATTATTACACAGAGATGCCTCCTTATATCATCCGTGTAAAACTGCACCAAAGGATAGTTTGTTGTGCTGAGAAAAAGAAAATGATATATACAGTATATATAAGACAAGCTCTCTGGGAAATAACCCTCCTTTTTATATTATGAGCTTGTGTAATTATAAGAGGTTGTACCTACAATTATTAGCAGCATAGCAGAGTAACAACAATGGTTGATGCAGAGGATGTTAAACCACAATAATGAATTAATAATAAAATCAAGAAGTATATTTTTTAAATACCACAGGAACAATTTGGTTCTATGATGTTACAACAGGCTTCACAAACAAGACAAATAGTAGAAGATATTAGGATACAATATATATATATATATATATATATATATATATACACAAACAGATGCTTCCCATTACACAAGTAGATTTTATTCATTATTTCATTTTTATGTAAAAAAGAAATCATTATTTCAAGCTGTTTAGACAATATAATACATGAATCGTTCTTCATTTAGCAATATGGCTTATTATTCTAATGATTCTACTTGTTTTGTTAAATACAGGAGTCTGCCACCAGAATGCACTAGAATTTGCACACCTCTTAGCTATCACAATAATCAATATATGTATACAATAATTATACGTAATCATACAGCACAAAAAAAATTGGCATAAAAAAGCAGCAAGTGTAGGTTTTCAAAGTTAAAATGTGTTTTCAAAGTTTGGTAAAGAAGATTGGATATTTTGTTCTGCCCCGTAACAGGGAATACATAACCTTTCACCTTTCCCCATCCCTAATATGGATGCCTCAAGACAAGTGACGTCTAAAAACAAAACAACAAAAAGAAACAAGCAAAAAAAGTCTTGCAATTATAAGGTATTCTCACATCATCACTTATAAACTCTTAGTTTTGATGTCACCAGTGTTTATTCCTTTATATTGAAGAATGCCATAACTACTGGTAAACTATGCTATAAAGGAACTGTAGGAGCGTTGAATAGATCACAAATTCCGTCCTGGTTAAAATTTCGATGGTGGGGCAGGGTGGAGCGGAATGGAGCATGAAGCAGAAGCATTTCTTCTCTGTGGAGGGTATTTGTATGTAAATCGCATGGTAGGTCCTAGTTTCAGCCCTTACGTAGTGTGCTGACTTTTGCACCATCTCCGTTTTATGCCGGCATTGTGTGGAAATCTTAAGTCCCGGTCTCCTCATGCCTGTACGGTAGTTAAGATGCTGCGGAGATCTGGCTTAGAGCTCTGAGTATAGGTCTGGATCCGGTCCATTATTGTTAATTGTTACCCTGCCAACAAGTATTGTTGACTCTCCCAAATAATCCAGGAGACTCCTGAAATTTGGGTTGTTCTCCCGGTATCCTGAGAGAGCCAGCAAATTTCCTGCAGGGGAATTAAGGCTGAGGTTTAATGCAAACCATAGCCTCAAGTCCTGACCCCCATGCTAGCAGCACTACCATTTATAGTGTTACTAGGGACTGGGCGGGACCTGATGAAGCAATTAGCATCAAGCACCCCCCTCCCCCCCGCACCCCTAGGAATACTATGTAAACAGTCATTATTGGTCAGGAGACGGGGCTAATGATGCGTTTTATGCAAATTTCCCCCTAAACTCCACCCCCTGACTGGCCTCTATCTCTTCCCTGGCGTTGCTGTTTGTGAGGCGCTGGACAGGAACAGCTCCATCAGTGGGCCCAATTCAAGCACATTCGCGCACGAGACGGGAAAAAGTTCGCCGTGCGCTTTTCCTGTCTATTACGGTAGTCAAAATCGCCCTAAAAATATTTGCACAATTAGATTTGCACCGCAAATAACGTGGGTGCGAGGCTAATTGAATCGGGCCCAATGTGTCATGTGACTAAGAAACGTGATCTCTCTTTAAAAAGCAGAATTCAAAGGTTTAATTATTGCATATCTGGATACTATAAGTAGACATTCCCAATAGCTATAACGAGAATTCCACACTCTTTACATCACGACCATCACGCTAATGCTGCTTGCTTTGTATATATGCTTTCCCAGAATATGCCCAAATGTTTATAGGCTGGATACATAATAAAGCAGCAGCTGTGACAGCATCCAGGCGCACACAAATAATTAAAATAACATATTAAAAGAAAAACAAATTGTCATTTACAGATGTTTAAGTCTCTAAATATGCAATTTGTACATAACACATTTTTTTTGCGAGGTGGGAGAAACTTCGACACGGAAACGATTAGAGAGCAGCCAATGTCAATTATTTTTAAGTGCGGGTTCCTTGTTGTTCTATGCTATTCTCCGGGCTCCCTGGTAATGAATAGAAATGGAGGTAGCCACAAACAGCCTGACATAAAGGTCTGCTCACGGCGAGCAGGAAAAGCAGGTCAGATTAAATGAGGGCCTGTGCAGCATACGATAGAACCTGGCCTTTACTTGGGACCCTTTTATAATCCTCTCATGTGGCAAGTCTCCGAGACACATTTAACAGTTCAAAGCTGGCAGTGATGTGGATCCCAGGAACGCCACTGTTGCAAATCATGTTATTAAAGTGAAATGCATGGTACTATAGCCTGGAGTCATGGCAGAAATAACAGCCATTTGCTATACTCCAACATGTGACATTAGAGAAATGTGCCCTTAAGAAGAGATTGTTACATTCCAACATTTTATATTATTCTAAACAACCTTCGCTATAGAACTGTAGATTTCCAAGACATATGAAGGGAGACCTCTGCACACAATAACAAAGTATAAATATGAATGTGCAGACGGAAAGAGAGAGACATTTATTTAACCCTCTCATCTACTTTACCTTAGTAAGATAGTATTGAACCTCATATTAAGCATTACCTCCTCTACCCCTTCCCAAATTACCCCAGATTTGTCCCAATCAGAGAAATGGAGCTTATTAATTAATTGCTGCTTTGCATAACAGAGAGCAATGATTGGGTGCCATCCGCACAGCTATTGTAAGCAGAAAATTTGATTTCTATTGATAATTTTTGTGTGATTTTGTTGTCAGCACATTCAACTATGTAAAGAACAGAGTATTTAATAAGAATATTTCATTCATTCAGATCTAGGATGTGTTATTTTAGTGTTCCCTTTATTTGTAAAAACAATTCCGACAGTCTGAGAAAGACGTCTCTCACACAGACTCCTCTCACAGACAGCATATACGCAATCTACCTAAGGAAAAGATACGTAGATTACGTACAAAATTAACTATGCATGCGCAGTAGTAAAAATTGCTAAACACCGGACGTATATGTTATACATCCGGTAGTCTGCATACGGCCAAATTTCAGTAAATGGCTGACTCACTGACTTCTGGACCTCAGTGCAGCGTTTTATATAGGGAGCTAAAGGACGGGAACTTACCGCACATGTTCAGTTACTCATCCCGCCAGAGGAGGGCTGGGCCGGGGGGCAGGTTGCCATGTGCCCCCTGGGCTGCTCCGCTATCAGTGGTTTTAGGGCCGCTCTGTGCAACCCACGGCCGTCCGCCGTCCAAAACAGGGACTTATGTCCCCACCTGATCCTATGAGTCATCACAGACAGAGAGGGAGACACTGCTCTCCAGCTCTGCAGTCAGCGATGACTCACCCACACTGTGAGAGAGACTTCCTCTCATATTCTGTCATGTGACTTCCCCAACTTCTCTCACATTCTGTCATGTGACTATCCCAGCTCCCAGCCTGAAAAGAACTTCTCCTGCCAGGATCTTAAGGTAAGATTAGTGAGGTAATACTTTACCCATTCACTTTCGCAATTATCGTTATCCTTCCGCCATCTGCGATATCCCTCCGCCGCACCTCCGTCGCTGCTATTGCCGAACCAGGAACAGGTGAGTAAACTATCTGTGCAGGTTAGGGTTAGGATTAGGGTTAGGGTCATGCTGCAGGGGAGGGTAGGTTAGGGTCAGGCTGTGGGAGACCATTTAGCTGAACGCAGCTTTCGGAGCTCTGTGGATCGATTGCTATGCCTCATCGAGGCATAGCAATCGAAATCCCAGCCAGAACGCAACTAGCTGGGAGAAGTCTTATTTTTTCGCAAATTGGACTTTCTAAGCGGGGACCCACACCCTAATAAGTATGCTTCAAATAAGTGTGCTACTTCTAACACTTGTGTCTGCCTTGTATTTTTCAGTGATATTAGGGGAAGGGGTAATGGAAGCCGATTCGGTAACTTTCAAAACCTGATATTCCAGTGCAGCTCAGTTGAAGGTTAAACCATTACTTTCCTTGCCCATTACTGACAGCTGATGTTGCTGCCAAGTCAGATTCAGGTGAAGAATTTGTGTCTGCCTTACATTATTGCCCATGTGTATAGATTCAGACTGTGAATTCCTGCAAAGCTAGCTAGTGACTGACTGCTAGAGATGCTTCTCTGTGACAGGCTAGGAGATAAGTGCTAAAATTTAGTGGTGGTTAATGAAAAGAAACCAGGAACCATTATGGTTCCTAACCAGCCTGAATAAAATGCAGTTTGTGGATGAGTTGCATAATGTTAAGTTTATGTTTTATAATGTCTCACATGCTGTCTAATATTATTGTTTATTGTTTGATAAACCTGAGCCATTGGTGATATCACAGTTTAATTGTGAGGGTGATTGAACTGCAAACATGGGCACATATTTACACCTAAGAAGCAGACGCTTCAGACGCGGATCTTTAGTAAAGGACCTACTACGCCTGTGTAGTAGGTCCTTTACGCAATCTACGTATTAGTTTGGTATGTAGATTGCCTCCGTGCAGTCTTTAAAGGCCACACAGAGTTTTTTTAAGTAGAAAGAGGCGGTGTAATAGCGCCTCGGGGGAGGATTAGGTAGAAGTGAGAGGGGGGAGGGATTTAAAATATCCGGAGAGGGCGGGGGGGAGGTGGGGAGAGGCAATGTCTTTGCGGACATTGCACGGATAGATAAGATAGCCCTAAGACACTCGTAAGTGCCATAAGATACCTAAACCCAGAGGGGCCGGAATAGGGGCAGGACGGGTGTATTAGGGGCGGATCTGTGAATATGGTCCATGGTCTGTCTGGAGATTGTTTTAGTTAAGCCCCTAACCATTCTTCAAACAGGCTGTATGGCAGTAAACCACTGCAATGATTAGATTAATATCAGCCTGGACAGGGATATAACATGGCATGAGAGTGCTGGCTAGAAGCTACCACCAAATCCAGTTACTCATTCTGCCTATTCACAGTCAAGGATTGTTTTTTAGCGTGCTTTGGATCACTATGTTTTGGGCTTCATTTTTTTTTTTCTTCCCTTCCCTTAGATAGATAGATAGATAGATAGATAGATAGATAGATAGATAGATAGATAGATAGATATGAGATAGATAGATAGATAGATAGATAGATAGATAGATAGATAGATAGATAGATAGATAGATACGTTTAATCCACATGAGCAAGTAAACATGATCTAGATGGGAAGTAAATAACGGCAGGTGGGCTATGGGCACAAAGCAGCAAACTCTCTGCTGCTACGGTACATCTCCAGATACATTCTGTAAGTGCCGGGTAGAAGAATGTGTATAAAGGGTTACACACTGTTACCAATAGAATGAACGTTGTTGTGTTTATGCTCTAAAGCAAAAAAATCGGAAAAATGAATATGAAAATATTAAAAATGTATAAAAAAATAAGTAAAGTCATTTAGTGTGATTCATAATTTTTCATTGCAGTGACTGCAAAAACAATATTTATTTATACTCCAGTAACATATTTTCTATCAGCACACAGTGTTTACATATCCTATCACTAATTTCACATTTCATTTGGATGACCTTGCATGTTCTCTAACTGTATTGACTCTTACTGCTTCTATTTTTGCATCTAAGTACAAATTTATCATTCTCCAAATAGTAAAAGATACATAAAGAATGGAAATCCAAATATGTTCCAGTCTCTGGATAACATTTTGCTATTTTTTCATGCATATAGTTGTCCTAACAGCATGAGTTACACTCAGTTCCAAAATAACGCAATTTAATAGTGCATTTAAAAGGAATTTAATATCTAGAATACTTTGAAGAATATTTCAGCTCCTAACAGATTTCTCACATTGATATTCTACAATGTCTGTGCTTGTTGACACTAATTCACAAAATATTCAGTAATATGTCAAATCGAAGTAAAACTCAAAAAAACCTAATTCATTTTTAAATTAGGTGAAAACTGCAAGCTTATTTGTGCACAGATCTAGGGCCGGATTCACAACCCCGTAATTTTTAACATACATGTCTAATTTTACTATTCTAGCTACAACGCATGCATAGTAACTATTTTACGCGATCTACGTAACAAAAAGCTACGTAGATAGCGTAAAATAGTTAATACGCATGCGTAGTAGCTAGAATCGTAAAAATTAGGCATGTATGTAAAAAATTACGGGTTTGTGACTCTTGCCTATAATCCGTACTTCATAGATTCCTTATTTTTTTGCGGATCCCTGCTGGATCCAGCCTTCCATGAGGGTGTTGCGAGGCTGCCATCAGGGGAGAACTGCCAGGACCTTTGTGCCAGCTCTCCAGCAGCAAGTATTGGTGGTATTGGACAGATGAGTTCACCAATCTATAACGTCATGGCATAGTGGATGGAGCGCTGCAGCTCAGGTCCCCGGCCCCACAGTTTCTGGGGTCAGCCCTGCGTGGACTTGTGATCTTTGGACCTTACATTCTACATACTTCCTTCACCCCACTTAGCACATGCGATCTCTGCAGCCTGCCTCACCACCAGTGATGCGCCAGTCTATATTGTAATAGGGTTGCATGCCACAATTGGAAAATGCTCCTCTTACAGAGGCCTGGATGCAATTTACCATTGGCTCCAGTCCACTATTAGTACTTACACCAGTAGGTGCAGACTTATACACCTAAAGTTGTCTCATTCCACATTTTACAACTTTTGGTTGGGTTCAAGTTGCATAAACACAATGGGGTAGATCCAGAACTACGTTTGCCGTACGTTTATTCGCGTAGCGTATTTTCATGTGCGGAAATTCTGTACACTCCCCTAGGCACACCCCTTGAACGTACATATTTTGTCAAGATACGCTTTCCAAACCCTACCTTAACTTGTGCCAATGTAACCGCAGTCATACGCACACGTACGTATGGGCAAGACGAATTTACGCAGCTAAGCACGCCCATACTGTACACTTTAAATACAACCCCCCGCCTACTTCACGTATTTCAGACGTATTTTGGAGTAACATAAAATTGGCACGCCCACACGTAAGTATTTATGTGACACATACGTGAATGGCCCATACGCTCACAATTACGCTACGTTATTGACCGTATTTTATATGGTGCGCATGCGTCTCCGCCACTCGTAAATTCGCTCAGAAGCGTTGTTCTGGATCAGGCCCAATGCATTCAGTCCAACATGATAGCTGCCGGTTCTTTTGCCCACTGATACCAGAACCACTTATCTATAAAGCACAGAGGACCTGATTCACAAATCAGAATGAGTTAGGTGTGGCAGTATCCGCAACTTACTCATCTGACCTGCTCTTCAACCCGCCTTTGTTTTTAGGAACCTTATGGCACTTAACAGTGGCCTCGGGCTTCCTTATCTAACCGTTCTTATTTTCCTTCTTAAAATACTGACTAACCGTTGCTACATAGAACAGAGGACGAGCAGAACAAGCTCTTCAGGATAGCAGGGCTTGCCATGCTAGTAGCGCGATTCAGAGGCTATGCTTAACTGATGTCTCCCTTGTGCACAGCTGTGAGTCTTGCGCATACGCATGTTTTTTTTTGCAAGTGCGTTGTGAAAAATCACCAAGTGTGACACATCATCTTGTATACACAGACTCTGCATCATCTCCAAGCTGAGTTATGCAAACTACCATTATACTCCTAGGGGCTGATCCTGAGCTAAGTCTGACAGGGGAATTACGATGGCCGTTATTATATTCCCCTGTCCTGTAGGTTGTGTGCATGTGCACACCCGTTTTACGAGATCGTACCGGCTGGCGTACATAACAGAATGACATACACCAGTGGGCACGATAAAGGGGTGCTAATCCTATTTTATGATGGTCGTATCTCCACCATAGAGGCAGAGATAGCCATGTAAAATAGGGTTCAAGGCAGGGAAGCCTCGTTACGATCAGGTATGCGGCAGTACAGTCGCATACGTGATCGTAAAAGTTAAGGTAGGAATCAGATTTACTACTGAGAGCGGGGAGTGCTCCACTCCGAGAACGGCCGTAATGACCTCGCGTGGGTCTGGAGCCGGCCCCTAGTTGTTATATTGGACTGAATTGAATCCAAACTCCCAAAGTGTCCACTTACTGATCACTAGAATGGGAAAACACATGCCTTTTGCGTTTTGGTGATGAGCATATGAGTTGTGCTATCATATGCGCAATACAGAGTATTTTACATTCTCTATCCAGACTTCCAATCCGTCCCCAAGTGTAGAGTACCTGGAACTGAACTCAGAGCTAGGAAGGGGAGTGGTCTTCCATACGGTAAAAATGTATACAGAGGGGATCCGACATCCCGGAAGTCTGAATCCGGTCTATTATCACAATATGACATTGGATTAAGGCATATCCAGTCCATTTTTTATTATGAGCTGGTTGTCAGTCAAGAATGTGTGTTTTTACAGGCTAAAAGATCATTTAATGGGCCTGGTTCTCTAACAATACACTTTCTCGTATCACTTCCCTGATGTGCATTCATAATAAGCAGAGCCCATGCAATCTCGCAGTCTTACAACGTCCGGTGAGAGCTTTATCTATACAGACATACACCATGTGTGGCTCGGCAATCCTGCTCATTAGAGAATTAAAGCTAGTATCTGACTATTTTTATCTGCAGTGCATTCAATTGACTATTAAACATCAAACAACCAAGAGCCAAGAGAAAATACTGTAAAAAAAATGGTGTTCTTGTATTAAGATCTGTTTCTACTTGGTATTCATCCATGTATATCTGTGTTCTCTACTGAAGTACTATAAAGGTCAAATATGGGTTTGAAACAAACATAAACCACTTAATAAAATACACAGCAAACAGATATAAAGTTGACCAGTATCAGTTTTGTTCACCTTTTCCAAGGATGTGAAATGTATGTTTGACAAGTTCTCTTTCATCATCGGCTTAATAGCTGAATTTTTCAAAGGCTTGATTTGAATGCAGACACTTGACAAAAAGTAGATTCCAAAACATTAATAACCTTCACTCATTAGTCATTATGTTTTAATAGGTCTGCTGTAGGGTCTGACATTGTGAGATACATTTCACCATTATGCAAAATCACCACATAATGATAGTCTAAGCAAACAGGGAGACAAATTGAGACGTAGAGCATTTATTCAGATGATGGTAAATATCACTATCTGGTCGCTTATTGCATTCCGTCTACATAATAATTTTCATTTGGAAAAGATTTGCGAATTGTCTCGAAATATGTCAGAGGAGAACATACCTACTTATTAGATACCCAGGCCCGGCTACGAGGGGGAGGGGGTGGGTGCAGAAAAGGATAACAGCTGTGATGGTCCCCAAGGTTTGGAGCGGCCCCTGCACTACACTATTGAGGAGGGATGGGGGTCCAGTGGGGGTCTCTGCATGGATGGCTTTCTTTGTGAAGTAGAGATAAACAAAAGTTCCTTTGACAGCCATTTTAGATTTTTTTTTATGAGTGGGTGAGTATGCGCTCAGCATTCTCACCTATTTCTTTTCAGAAGCGCCGCCGCTGGACCACCAGAGAGGTGAGTAACCCTCTCCAGGGACTTTTAGGATTAGGGGGAGGGTTTTTCGTTTGGCTCTGGGAAAAGGGAGACTTAGGGTTAGGCTGCGGGGAAGGTGGGGATAAGGGTCAGGCTGTGGGGAAGAGAGGGTTAGAGTAATAGAAGGGGGGGGTTAGGGTAAGGATTAGGGAGAGAGTTGGGGATAGATACTTACTTACCTTTCGGAGCACCATATTCGGTGCTCCAGGGATCAATTGCTATGTCATCGAGGCATAAGCAATCGTTTTCATTTTTGTATTTATTCTTTTGTGTTGTTATTTATTTTGATTTGTGTTGTTTTTTGTTTATTTGTTTACTGTATTATCATAGACAAAACTTATTTCCATCTATGCTAAGATTCTTGCAACGTTTGTGTCATTTGAAAATAAGGGCATATTGCTCTAATACATGAATTGTCTTCTTATCCAGTGTAAATACTGTAAACTCTCCATATACATTGTTTTTTCTTTACATGTGGGGATCCTGAATAACTGTTAATAATTTATTCATTCTTTTTATGTTTATTTATATTTATATATTTATATATATATTAGTATATTTATTTTTAGAACACACAGCTTAGTATATTTTATATACATTTGATTATCATGTTATGTGAAAAGTCTTTTTATGTTTATTTATATTTATATATTTATATATATATTAGTATATTTATTTTTAGAACACACAGCTTAGTATATTTTATATACATTTGATTATCATGTTATGTGAAACACACCTGATTTATATTATAAAATATAATATAAGATCCCAATAAAAGGATGCCACCTATTTCCCTAACATCATATCCTACTGATGAAACGGTGGTGGATGCCGTGAAACGCGTCAAGGTTCTCCTTTTCACATTTTTATGCCTGAGCTACTTATCTGATGCAAGTTTCTCAAACGTTCTTATTTCTATATCCCAATTTCACGGCACACTACCAGCATTGTGTGGACCAAATCATCAACATCGAACAATAAGCTTACCAACTCTATTCTCTATTCAGCTCAACATTATTCAAGATTTATGTATATCTCAAAGACTGAGAGCGGTACGTACGACAGATGTTCAGCACGTGTGGATGACGACAGGTGATCACCATGGACTGCCTTTCAAGCTCTACTAACGATTTTTCTAATAACTCTCTCCATTTCCCGTCTATACAATACGAGCCTATTGTGGAGTGGTAAGAGAGGCCGTTTGGTCTGACATCTTTTTCTATTGCATGCGAGACTCTGTACTTAACTTGCAGTGCCGTGAATCTCTCATGCATAATATTGAGACGGATACAAGCTAAGATATTCACTCCATAAGATTTTGAATGGATTCCGGATTCTCATTGAGACCAGATGCTTTTTTAAAAAGTAGCTCATCCGGCTTGAACTTTTATACAGTGTAATAATTGCACACTGTTACAAACTACCTTTAGTGTGAATATATTTTTTACTTACTTTGCAACAATTATTATAATTGTTTTGTTTTTATGTTTCAATAAATAATTATATTATTTTAAGCTGTGTGTTCTAAGCTTCTGGGTCTAGCGCTGCACGGAAATTTGTATATTGTTTGTTTTTTCTCTTTGGGTCAATAGGCAGGAGACCCTTCTGTAATATAGCACTTTTTTGGACCCTAATTAGTGTCCCTAGAGGGTATATATTATAGTGGTAACTTCTGTTTCTATAGAACTTAGAAAGTAGCTCCAATGGAACTGATGTGAATGTTAAACATTTGCTGTAAAGCGTTATGTAGTCTGATAGTGCTATATAAAAGCCTATAAATAAATAACTAGGAGGCTGCTCCAGTGAGGGTGTATCAGTATTTGTGGTATTTGCAGGTTGAGTCTTTTTTATGACGCTCAACAAAAAATCTGACAAAACATCACAACGGATATATAGGTAAAGACACATCTGAACAAGAGCTTCAGCAGGTCTCTGGACAGGGGGTACAAGAATTAAGACACAGCTTTACCACACATACACTGATTAGCCACCCAAGCTGTTTCCGTGTTGGAATAGATTGGGTTGCTGAAGACCATGGGCCTGATCCAGACCTACGCATGAGAGCGGAGCGTGTTATCGCTCCAGCGTAAAAACTTTCACTCCCATGACACTCCCCTTACCTTTACCTCCGTACGCCGGCTGAACCCTACCCTAACTTTTGCCGGCGTCGGTACGAATTTTCGTAGCGATGCGCTGATCGTACCGGACTAAGCACGCCCATACTGTACAATTTAAATGGCTCCCCCCACCTACATTCCCTAACTCCAGCGTCCGTACTAACTTCGTAATATAAACACGCCCCGTCGACGGAAAAAACGCAAAGAATACGGACGCCTGAATCGCCGCTACGAAAAGGTCTTTGGAACGACCGGAAGTTGTCACTCTGCACATGCGCAGTGCGTTTTTTCTGCCGAATTTACGCTTACGACCAGCGTACGATCGCTTGCGAGTGTAGGTCTGGATCAGGCCCCATGGTACAAAACAGTTTCAGAGACACTGATTAAGAGAAGATAAAAGAGAGGAGGTGGAGGATCACAAGAACAAATGAGAGGATCGTCATAAAGAAAAGCAACTGTGAAGAAGATAATGTGACTTCAAAGAAATGGAAAGGTTCTATTCTACTCTCAAACAGTGAGATCACGATTGTATGAAGCTGTATTTTTGTCACTTATTTATATAGTGCCACAAATTGTCTGCAGTACTTACAGAGAACATTATACTTTATACTAAGGTCCCGAGCACAGACATTCATACACATGAATCAGGACCGGATTCACAGAACCTGATTTTGCTACTTTTTACGTGTGTATTTTGAGGTATGGTTGAACTGCGCATGCGTAGTAACCTTTTTACGCAATCTACGTTGGCTTTAGCCACAGAAGTCCATTACGGTCAGATTTATAAATCGGACTTAGTTACATATGTAAGGAGGGGCGCAGTTGTCTTCCGTACGTGCGTAGATTAGTGAAAGTGGGTGGGGCGAGGTATTTAAATGGACTAATATGGGCGTGGTTTGTCATGTAAGCACATATGGTAGGAAAATACGCACAACACACGTAGATTTAAGGTTGCCCTATGGATGCGCAAGTCACCGAAAACCTGTCCGTGTGAGGGGAGCGTCATGGATGTTGTCTTGCCACATATGTGCGTATATTTGCGTACTTTATACACACACATCTGTGAATAAGGCCCTCAGCATGTTTTTGGCACGTGGTAGAAAGCCGGAGCAGCTGGAGCAAGACCACACAGAGAACATACAAACCCCACACAGATGAGGCCTAGTCTGGGGGATCAAACTCATGACCTCAGCACTGAGCCACAGGTGCTACTCACTGAGCCACCGTGCTGCCCCATTGTATAATGTACAAGGATTTCTAGAAACACAAACTTGTAGAAGAAGTTTTTTTTTTGTTTAACTTTCCTTTAAGTGATCTATTTTTTTAACTATCTTTTTTCCTTTGTCATACTTCAGCTAATGTCTTATCTTAATATCGATATATGTTTCCCACCTTTTGAAAACATCTGTTTGTTGTCAGGTATACAGACTGTAAATGAAATACAGAGATGTTAATGATACTATGATATATGAGTGTGAAGATTAAAATAGCTGAGACAGGATATTAATATCTGTGTACCAAAATAGATATTAAGAAGCGGTGTCGTTGTGTCTCTGTAGGTAGTATGTGTGTCACCATGGCTGGTAAGAGTCTGAAGTGTTTGAAGGAGTGAAATTCTATATTACGCTCTTTCAGTTTATGGAAGCAGTTGTTATATACATTGGGCCTGATCCAGATCTGCGTATGCGCCGGGCAGATGTTGCTTGGCATAACTAGGGAAACTTGTTAGTCAGGATCGGGCGTTCCTAACTATTGCATAGTTACGGTTGAGGGGGTGTTTCCTCGTCATAGCTACGCAACAGTTAGGGACGAAAGGCAGGGGGAAGTAGGGTAATGAGGACGGGAGGGCGGGTTTGGCCATTTACGCTTCTGTGCCCGACATAATTACACACTGAAGTCAGGGTAGCCACAGGGAGGGTGTCAGGGGGAGTGCAGGCCGATACGCTGTATGTTAGTACGCACAGCACATCGGCGTAGGTCTGGATTAGGCCCATTGTTCACTATGTAATGTTACTTTGGGATTGACGCTTTGCCTTCAGCTGTAATCCTTCCAAATGTGATTGGAACACAAAAGCAGTTCGGTAACTGTACCTACACTAAGGGCTGGCTGGCAAATCTTCGCCTTGGGGGCAAGCCCACAGCACTGGGCCATAACTTACGGCCCATTCTTAAAGGATGGTTTTCAGTAATGCAATGGAGCACTTTAGGGTTAATGGGGTAGATCCAGAACTACGTGTGCCGTACGTTTATTCGCGGAGCATATTTTCGTACACGTAAGTTCGCTACACTCCCCTCGACACACCCCTTGCACGGGCGTAATTTGTCAAAATATGCTACCCAAACCCTACCTTAACATTTCCAAACGTAACAGCATACGTCCGCTAACGGACGTACTGACTACGCGAACGTATGCAGCTTAGCACGCCCATACTGTACACTTTAAATACCACCCCCCGCCTACTATACGTAAAACGCACGTATTGTTGACGAGCGTAAATTTGGCACGCCCACACGTAAGTATTTACGTGAGACATACGTGAATCACCCATACATCCTAAATTACGCTACGTGAACATGCGTATTTTCTATGGTGCGCATGCGCAGTGTGTTCAAATCTGCAAATTTATGTCTCCGCCACGTGTAAAATCACGGAAATGCGTAGTTCTGGATCTGCCCCAATATTATTACACTGGTGATACAGTGTATAGGCAGCTGCATCGCCACCAGGATCTTTAGAATCATCGGGGTAGATCCAGTAAGTGCACTTGACGTAAAACCGCATTTTTGTATGTACTGCGCATGCGTTCGCCAGATGTTATGCCACGAAACAATGAACGTACCAGCATAGTATCAACTGCGTAACCACGAACAAGGGGGCGTGCCAGCCATACGACACCCGTAATTATGTTTCAGGGGCGGGGTGAGGCATTCTGGGCGTGCTTAGGCAGTTATGTGCGTGCAGCCTGTATATACGTCAGTAGTTACACTGTGTAAAGTTAAGATAAGGTTCAGCAAGTGTAAAACGGCCAAAGTATATACGAGTGAGGAGAATTGCCTAGGGGAGTGCATAGAAAATACGCTACGCCTTTAAACGTAATGCAAACATAGCTCTGGGTCTGGCCCATCATAACTATCCTGCCATTACTATGGTGTTATATCAGAGAATGTATGAGGCCTAATTATCGCTTTGTACAGCCAATTAAGGAATCAAATAATATACCTCAATGTAACATATTAAGTCGCACAATCTAATTTATAAATTAAGTCGCATCATGTAACATATGCCCAACACATTGCCCATACTATCACACTGCTCATATTATCTGTCTGCCCATACCATCGCAATGCCCATACCATCACATTGCCCATATTATCCCTTTGCCCATTCCATCACACAGTGCCCATACTGTCACTCACTCACTGCCCACCATACTATCACACACACACTGCCCACCATACTATCACTTACACACTGCCCATACTATCACTCACACACTGCCCATACTATCACTCACACACTGCCCATACTATCACTCACACACTGCTCACTATACTATCACTCACACACTGCTCACTATACTATCAAGGAACAAAAGAGGTCCATACCATCGCTCACACACTATCCACCATACTACCACACACACACTATACACC
>WWET01001344.1:72524-83232 GCA_011038615.1 Limnodynastes dumerilii | reverse complement strand
CATATATTTATATAAATGTATAACACACATCTTGAATATTACACACAAAAAATTTGCATCACACATATACACACACACACACACACTTACTTTTACACTTACTTATAGTCGCACACATACACACACTTAATTTTACATTTCACACACACCTACTTTTACTTTTCAACAGAGCTGTGCTGGAAGTGTGGACAGGAAGTGTGGGTGGATCATAGCAGAAGCCAAAGCAGCTCCGCATTAATGAAGCTTTCCCCTAGTGCCCGAAAATCAGCCAATGAGGGAGTAGCTGATGTCATTATGCTACTCCCTTATTGGCTGATTTTCTGGCACTAGGGAAAAGCTTCATCAATGCGGAGCTGCTTTAGCTGAAGCAGAAAATCTACACTTGAAAGTGACAGCCTCCGTTATAAAGCAGCTCTGTGTACCGGCCCAGCCCCCCAGCAGCCCATCTGGCATTTGCCAGAACTCCCAGATGGTCAGTCCGGCCCTGGGTTCAGGCGACCTGCATCTTTGGATATTGTTAGTACTCTAATTACATACAACAACGTTTTTGGGCCAGCTTATCTTTACTGACTGACAGCTTTGTTCACAGAATTTACACATGCTCACCCCTCCGGTAAGGTCCTGCGATAATCTGCGAGATGCAAATCTGGAAGTACTGCACATGCGCAGTGACTCTCATTTGGGACTTTGAATATTTCAAGTTCTGACATAAAAAACACTGCGCAGTGTAGTCATGTTGGGACTTTGCCATCTGCAATCAGACAGGTCGCCCGATCAGACTCCCTTTCACACGCTGCAAACACAGGATATTACCAGATGAAGACAGGGATGAGTGACAGAAAATGAATGGAGTGAGCTCGCTGAGAGGCTTGGAGACACAGCCACTCACTCTGGCATTTGACACACACAGAATGGGCTGGAGTCAGATGGAAAAGACTTGGAAGCAAACAAGGAGAGCTTGTGGCGCTTGAAGTCTGGATTCAACCCCTTGTGATTACATTTTTCAATCATTCCTAAACTGACTCTTAAAAATGTTGCTCTAATGTGATTGATAGACTATATTTTTGCAGGTCATTTCTAGTAGCCAATTCAATATTAACATACCGGTAACTTAAAGAGGTGCCAATAATGACTGGAGGGTTGGACAGTGCATATTTGATCACATAGACTATTTGATTGATTGATTGATTGATTGATTGTTGTGCTCCAACACATTTTATCTCTCTTTCTAAGTCATTATATAACTTAAAAAAATAAAAGAACTCAAGAATTTCATGACTTTGATAAACATCTAATATAAAAAATGACAGCTAGAAGTGCACTATACTTTGTATTGAACAAGTTTTCATAGAAGGCTCTAAAGTTATGCCACTCGCTGACAGCAACTTCCAACTTAGGGCTCTATTTTCTTACCTCAGGGTTGCCTACTCTCCCGGAATGTCCGGGAGACTCCCGAAATTCGGGCAGTATTCCCGGTATCCCGGGAGAGCCAGCAAATCTCCCGCAAGTGACTTGAGGCCCGTGGTTTCACGGACGCAATTTGCGGCATCAAGCCCAGTCCCGACCCCTATTCCAAGTAAAAACGGGTCAGTGGGCCTGATCCAGAGCTACGCCGATGTGCTGTGTTTACTAAAGCACAGCGTATCAGCGTTCACTTACCCTGGCACTCCCCCTGTGCGGGCGTATGGCCCATTCCTTACGCCGGCTGAAGGCTACCCTAACTTTTACCTCATTTACCTACCTCCCCCCGCCCACCAGCACTAACCTTAATGTAGGGACGCTGGAGGACGTCCCCTCCAGCGTCCCTACGGCGCTGTTACGGACGCCCGATCCAGGATCGGGCGTTGCCGTAGCAACGCCGGGCAACATCTGCCTGGCGCATGCGCAGATCGGCTGAAAAGCCGATCTTACGCACGCCGTCCTAGCGACGGCTGGCGTACCTCTGGATCAGGCCCAGTATGAGCCAGGGGACGGAGCCTAATTATGCGATTTGCATAACCCGCATCATTACGCCCCGCCCCCTGCATGCGTCGCTAACTTCTCTCCGGGATCTCCCGGAGAGAAGCTGTCAAAAGTCGGCAACCATGACTTACCTTCCTTGTTCCCTGTGAAGGAAGCTGCATCAGGCTCGCTTATCATGGCAGGACACTACACATGTGCAAGACATGAGAAACACTGCACATGCGCAGGACATGAGAAACACTGCACTTGCGCAGGACATGAGCAACACTGCACATGCGCAGAACTTCTCTTTAGGCACTTTGAAATTTTCTGACCTGACATGAGAAAGACGCCTGGACATGTGAGTTTATTAATATTTACTTATATTTTCTATATTTTTATTTTTTATAGATTTTTTTTTAAAGTTCTAACTTTTTTTTATTTTATTTTATTTGTTTTTACTCCGGCAACATTGCTGTGTATTCCGACGGCCTCCCCTTACATACCCCCTTTCCACCCCCTAATAACAGCTATTAGGGGGAGGAAATGAGGGGTATATGGGGAACATCGCCGGAATACTTACCACTAACATAGCCTGAGCTGGTGTTAGTCTGACACAGGGAGTGAAGTGTAAAACTCCGCTCCGGCATTTTGTAAATATGGGTGACTTCATTTTAATGCAATAGGGCTAGTTTTAAAGTGAAAACTGGCCCTATCGCATTAAAAAGATCTTTGTTAATAGAGCCCTTATTATTGACTTATTATATCCCTTATTATGACTGAACAGATTGAATTCAGGACTCCATGTTTGTCCATTCATTCCTCTTCTGTAGAGCACTGGCTTGCACGGTAAATAGCCATTTTGCATGAATCTGGATCTGGTCCTTAGTTACAGAGCTGATTCTCCTGTCCCGCATATGGTAACTCCACTGAACACTATACAATGTCTCCAGCACCTGACATAATGTTCTGATATCCATGGCCGCCAAGTTGAGGGGGGGAAGCTAATTAACCGGGCGCAAACCTGCCATGAATTTAATGAATATTGTTCCCTGCGCTAGGAGGGGGTGAGTGCAGTTGAGCTGTAGCGCTCCTATCCCTATGATCACAGCCGGCAGTCAGTCACAGGCAGCTGTTACCTTCTCTGGGAGATCCGCACTGAAGATTTTTTTAAAGTCTACCCCTGGTGCCTAGCGATTAGCCAATCAGGGAGTAGCTGATGTCGTTGTGCTACTCCCTTATTGGCTTACGCCTCCTCTTTTTACCTAAAATGTGGCAGGACGAGTCTGTCCACACCTAACTCACATCGGATCTGTGAATCCGGGCCAGAATGTATAAGGTCTGCAGATATTGATAAGTCTATAATTTGCTGATTGGTCAAGTTATGGTAAAGTGTTACCAGCTTCAGGAACGATATCAGAACCATTAAAATACATAAGTGCATATGTTGTGTGATGTAGGTAGATCATTGAAAACACTTAATCTATGAAACCTGCACTATTTCTATTTAGAAACGTTTCTAATGTAACAGGGTTTAAAATAGCCGATGTGCTATACTGCCGGAAATAAATGCAAATGGGAAAAATGCAGTGTTTGAAAGGTGTGTGATTTAGTTGAATGAAACAACATTTTGCCAAGGCCACATGCACACTGATCAGAAGCCTGTGAAAAAATAGTTTAGAGCATTCATAATCAGTCTTTCAAGATGAGCAGAAGGGCACTTTCAATAAATTAGTTGGATCTATTAACCGTATATCAGGCTACACTTAGTAAATCACCGACACAGCAGAACACAGGCAGCGGTGCAGAGAATTCTTGCTCCAGGTATAGAATTATAAAGAACAGGACCATGATTTAGATTCATTACATGTTAGTTCAAATCAACCCAGACAATTTGCTTATTCTGTTACTTTAGGTGTTAAGATAATACGGGGATTGGTATTTTCTATTTCTATTATGCTTCAGTAGAGTACAAACTAAATCTAACACTGGAAATGAGTTTTCTTTGATGAAAACATTGAATTGAGCTTATAGAGTTTCTGGCTAAATATCCCGAATTGAACTATTTTTTTTTCTACACTTCAAAGAACGGTATTGTGCACCGTGACTATGATTTAGATGTATCTGTCGTCCTTAGGGAAAACATTCTCCTACCTTTTATGTAATTAGGTTTTAATCACAGCTTGTCAGGCAAAATGTATGATGCCACTGAATTTTTTTTACATTTGACAATAACCACAATTTAAAATATAGATTTTCACATTTGTGACAATTACACGGTGTTCTACTTACATAAAAATGTAGGCAAGGGTGGGCCGAGGAGTAGATATTAAGAGAAAACCCCCATAGGTGCAGTGAGGGCGGGCAAGTATTGCATTTTATATACTTATTATTTTCTTATAATTTGGGATTTTAGTAGGTAAAATGTATCCTCAAAGTGAACATTGACCAACAATACAGAGCAGCGATGCTACTACAGTGGGAGTGGATTGTAGGGCACTGTTCTGCACCTAGTCTACGAATGTTGGGCGTTGTTTAAGGCTTCTAGCCAAAGGGTGACTACATATGAAGGATGAGCTGTTATGTAGGCTGGAGTCCAAGCCATTAACTCAGGGGGGGCCAAGCTCGGGCCTTGTGAGCTACCAACGGTTCATGTTTTCCATGTTTCTTCAGATAGTCAGAGGTGAGATAATCACTACCAACTGTAGATCTTTTTGAATTTATCAGTCAGTAATGAACACTCCAACAAGGAGACCTGGAAGACATGGACCGTTGGTAGCTCACGAGGCCCGAGCTTGGCCACCACTGCATTAACTAGACACCAGCCGTGATGTACAGCTATATGCCAGATCCCAGTCTGTAGGTACATTACAGTTCTGGGCCCTAATCTTTATGTACTGGTCTCTGACCTGATTGTTCATTAATATATAGACCACCAGCTCCAGTTCCAAATTTAGGTTGGCCACCAGCCTTTGTCCTACTGCTCCATGCAATATTTCTCATAGCTTGTATGTTGTATGTGAAATCTCAATGTGGCTCAATCTGTCCTCTTCATGGGTCGGATTTTGATACTAGAAACTAGCCTGGTGGTGTGCTTTTATGTTTCTGGGCTATTGAAAGTCCTTTTCTGAACTAACCCTATTTGTGCAGTATTTCTCCTGAAAATGTGATAACAGCTAAAATTGAAAGAAAACTTGAGGTAAACATTCAAGACCTTAAAAGTTTTTTTTGAAGAATAACACAGTTGCTTCTGAAACCTTTTGGAGAAGTACCAGTTACCCATCACGTATTTTTGGCAAGTTCTACATTTTATCCTGGTTAGGGCTCGAACTGCGAAGGTATATGGGGGTATGCCATACCATCACTACTCCCACAGATTTAATTGAAAAGCTATAAATCTTCATTCATTGCTATTATTTCTATATTTTCATTCCACCACTTCTAAATGTCCATACCGCCACTTCTAAATTTCCACTTTGACCACTGGTCCTGGTGCTAACTAAGATACAAAATGGCCAGCAACGTGTCACAACATTTGGTACCAAGAGTTTACAGAATTCATATAGGAACCCAGGCGATTATAACTTGTTTATATTGGAACTACTGACTGTCTTGTAGGCTTTGACTGAAAAATTCATCGAACATTGAGATCGTCACCATCAAAAATTCCCTGGCCTATTTGGGTGGCAAGACTAGCAAAGTTTTTATACCAGATTAACTATTGCCAAGTAACGAGTAATGTAAAGGCTGAAGCTCTTTTGCAAACACAGTTGGACAAACCGTGGAGACAAAGAACAGGAGAAGGGGAAGAGGATACTAGTTTCTGACTAAGGAAAGGGGCATGACCATAAGAGGGCACAGGTGCATATTGCCTAGGTTAGCATAGCCTCGATACCAAGGCCCATGGTGGAGTTGGCTGTAACCCAGAAACGTTATACTAGTATGAAAAAGATTTTGCCCTCGGCACAGTTGTAAAGGCAGACTACCAAGGTTGGATAGTGAATATTGCACACTGGGACAGGCTGATGGTATAGGATGTGGAAAATGCTTTGTTAGCACACCTACCTAGAAAATGGTATTAAAAATGAGGATGCCAAAGCAGCAGAGTAATGAGTGCACTGTGTACTTAGGTGAACAGAGGTCTAGAGAAAATGATCCCTGTGCAGGAGAAACCAGTGATATCTCCAGTGCTGGGCTTTATTATCCGCCTTTTTTTTTCAGATAGAAATGAAGGGGTGTTGTTTTTTTTTTGTTTTGTTTTTTTTTAGTTATTTCTTTAATACTTTTGTATTATAGTGAATACTGTACATTAAACTTATACAATTCAACTGTTTAAACTATTTCCAGTAACCTTTAATTCAGTTTGCATTGAGTGTTATGTAGTTTTATGTAAAAATATTGAAATTCTAATTGTCATGGCTTCAAATAAATCCTACGCGTTACTAAACTAGTCAAATTTGCGCAAGCAAGTAAAATATTTTGAAATGAGCAGATGCCGTTTTGTCAAACTGCAGCTAATTGCACATTATTGAGCCAATATCTCTCCCCTAACATGGCTATCATCCATTCCCCCATATCATCCCGATCTCTCCCTCTTTCTTTGATCAAGCATTTTCTTCACTATTCTTCTGTAGATAATGGATCTTGCCATCAAATGTGAATTGTGAAATTGGTATCCACATATTTTACATTAACTTTCTTCTACGGAGAAAGAGAAAAAGAAAAAACCCAAGACAGCTTAAAGAGATTCAGCAGAACAAGTCGGCTCTATTCATTTACACAGCGGAATCTGAAAGCTGGAGCTGGTTTTGTGTGGCAATCTGCCAACTTAGTTGATGCTGATAAATATGCATATTAAGGCCAAAAGCCTTTGCATGTTATTTGCATTTTGTGTTTCTTTAAATCCTGCTCAGAGAATTCTGTCTAAATCTTTATGGTCTGAGGATGAGAGTACACGCTGCATTGTTTCAAGACAGTTGCGCTTGATAAAAGTCTACATTTCCACAGATAACAGATCTCCTTTGTTCCTAGAATAGAACTTTCATAAGAAAACATAAAATGAAACGTCTCATGCCCAAAGGATTCATTAAAGTTGACAAAGTCTATTATGCTGTTAAGCCAAATTTATCAAGCTGAAAAATGAAATAAATCTTAAACTATTTTAGTTTGGCAAAATGGCATGGGGGTAGATCCAGACCCACGCACGATTTACGGGAGTTCGTGGTTTCGCAGCTGTAGCAGAGAGTGCACGCCCCCTGCAATTCTCGCGGTTGGTAGGAAATCTGGACACTTACATGTCCAGATTCTGGGCCGAATTCACAGATACGATTTTGCTACTTATTCCGTGCGTATTTTTAGGAGTGGATTAACTGCGCCTGCGTAGTACCTTTTTTACGCAAGTTACTTAGGATTTAGGCACGGAAGTCCATTATGCACGGATTTCAAAATCGTACTTAGTGACATACGTACGGAGGGGCGTGCTTGTCTTCCGAAGTTGTGAAGTTACGTGAAAGTGGGTGGAGGGAGGCATTTAAATGGCCTTTTGAGGGCATGGGGGTAGATCCAGAACTACGTGTGCCGTACGTTTATTCGCGGAGCGTATTTTCATGCACGTAAGTTCGCTACACTCCCCTCGGCACACCCCTTGCACGAACGTATTTTGTCAAGATACGCTTCCCAAACCCTACCTTAACTTTTTCCAACCTAACCTCTGTCAGACGCACGCGTACGTATGGGCTGAACGAATTTACGCCGCTTAGCACGCCCATACTGTATAATTTAAATACCACCCCCCGCCTACTTCATGTATTTCAGACGTATTTTCGAGTAACGTAAATTTGGCACGCCCACACGTAAGTATTTACGTGACACATACGTGAATGGCCCATACGTTCACAATTGCGCTACGTGAATGTGCGTATTTTCTATGGTGCGCATGCGCAGTGCATTCTAAACAGCGATTTTACGTGTCCGCCATGCGTAAATTCGCTTCAACGCGTAGTTCTGGATCAGGCCCATGGTTAGCAATGTACGAACGTACCTTAGCAACTTAGGCACGTAAATTTAAGGGTGCCTTATGGAAGCATAAGTCACCAAGAATTTGTCCGGGCAAGGGGAGTGTCACGGGTGTTGCCTTGCAACATAGATGCGCATAATTGCGTATCTGTGCGTACTTATTTCAGGTCTGCGGCCAGTCGTAACGGGGCTGCCTCCGCCCTGAACCCTTCATTTAAATGGCTATCCCCGCCTATATGGTGGGGATAGAGCAATTGTAAATGAAGGGTCTGCCCCTTCCTCGCAAGTATTGAAGTACGCATAGGTAACATCTGGCGCGCGCATGTGCAGATGTTCCATTTGCGTAAGTCTCCTGTCGGCTGGAGTTCAGGATCCGGCCCATGGTCTCTAAGATGAGAATGTCATTAACCTGTTACAGCATTAGGTTGAACTATTAAACACATTGGGCTAGATTTAGACCCTCGCACGCTCTATGGGCCTGATCCAGAGCTACGGCCGCAAGCGATCGTAAGCCGATCGTAAGCGAAAATTCGTGAAAAAAAACACACTACGCATGTGCAGTATGACAACTTCCGGTCGACCGAAGGACATGAGCGTACAGCGAGCGTATTTTCAGCGTATTTTTCGCTCAAGGGGCGTGCGTTTTGTACGACGATTGTCTGGACGCTCGAGTTACTACACAAAGGCGGGGATAGCTATTTAAATTGTACAGTATGGGCGTGCTAAGCCCCGTACGACCAGCGTATCGGTCCGAAAATTCGCACGGACGCTGGAAAAAGTTAGGGTAGGGTTCAGCCGCCGTAAGCAGGTACAATCAATGGGAGTGTTATGGGCGTGAAAGTTTATACGCCCGGGCGAACGTACGCTACGCTCGCGGGCGATTGCGGTCGTAGGTCTGGATCAGGCCCCATGTGAGTGCCAAAGTCTATAATTACACAGTGTAGAGGGAAGTGCATGCCCCCCCCCCCGGCACTCCCCTTAAACAGTAGTAAATATGGACACTCGCTACAGTGCTTCCCCGCCCCCGACCCTTCATTTAAATGCCTATCCCCGCCTGTATGGCGGAGTTACGGCATTCGTATCTGAAGGGTCGGTCCCTTCATCATACCTTCAGATGTATGGAACCTAGTTTCACTTGCAGAACATCTGGTGTATGCATGCCTTGATGTTTCGGAGTTATGCAAATGACTTGGTAAGTTCCCTGATGTACCTCAAATTCTGAGGTTCCCACATGAACTAAAATATGATGCCCATAGCTATGAAAATATCCTGATTTGCATTTGTATAGCTTACATCTGTTATAATTAATTATTATTACAGTGAACAGGCCACCGGCAGGTTAAAAAACAATTAGCATCTAAAAGTAGCAGTTGGTCATTAACTCTGCTATGTCAGGTAAACTATGAAAGGAAAAAGATAACAATTGAAATTGTTTATAAGCAAACTAAAACGTTCATTATATAGATATGCAATTACCCAAGTCCACTTCTTAGGAGCTCAGTCCCATAGATTGAAGAGTCCAGACACCATTGTGCCACCTCAGGTAATGAGATATAACTTTACCCGATGTCCTTTCTCTTGCAAACGTTGATTCAGGGATAGAATATCGAAGACAATATAGTGTGGTGGCCACTCACATTCACTGATTTAATGGGAATAGTTCCATTATCAATGGTAATTAAATGTAAAGTAGCTCTAAAAGAAGGAATAATACAGAATATATTGTCAGAACATGCAAAAGCAGTAACTGGCTGACGCGTTTCATTCAGACTCAATACAGACTTTATACAAGGCTTTGAACATTTTCAAAGCCTTGTATAGATTGCTGTATACCAGAAGGTTGTGAGAGAGAGAGAGAGAGAGAGAGAGAGAGAGAGGGAGAAAGAGAGAGAGAGAGGAGCAGATGACAAGGCAAAGCATAGGAGCTAACAAGACAGTGGGAGAGAGCAAAAGAGAGAGTGGACAAAAGAGAGCCAGTAGCAGTGGGACAGTGCAGACAGAACTAGCCAGTAGCAGGAGTGAGGATAATGACATTATTTTACTTTATTTTTTTTTATGGATTTCATTATTTAATTTATTTTTTAGGATCAAAGCAGACTAGAGCATAAATTATCCTTATTTGCTGACAACCTCTGGCCTTCATCACACATCCAGCAACCTCCCTTCCTAACCTTATGGTCAAGTTTGACAAATTTGGCTCTATATCAAACTTTAAAATTAACTATACTAAATTTTCGGCCCTAAATATATCAATTCGCTCTGACATCATAACTAATTTAAATTTATTTTATGTTTATTTTTTTCAGCAATGATGCGACTGACATTATGGTGTTGGCTGTATCATTGTCACACTTGTGACTGTTACTACAAGGAACAAAAGAGAGGTCTGGCGCTTCAAACAAGCATTATATAACACTATGTGTCGGCACATACATAAAAAGGAGGTTTACTTCACAATATAGCTATATAGGGTTAAGCTCACCTGCCCATCATCAAGGCACCTCCTATAGGTGAGTCCCTATCCATCTGCTATATGTGTAGTCAGGAGGTCTATGTTAAGACACTCCTACCATTTGAACAGTGTGCAAGCAGCCATTCTGTGGGAGGGGTCAAGCTCCCAAAGGCAGGTGAGCTTAACCCAATATAGCTATATTGTGAAGTAAACCTCCTTTTTATGGAGCGCCGTTGGGACGCTGGAGGGGACGTCCTCCAGCGTCCCAACGCTCACGTTACTGCTGGTGGGCGGGGGGGG
>WWET01001344.1:32558-56187 GCA_011038615.1 Limnodynastes dumerilii | reverse complement strand
AAACGCCCCCCCCCCAGCCAGTACTCACATTAAGTGCCACCAGCCCCCCCCCACAGTACTCCCATCAAGCTATCATGTATTTCCTGCACACCCCCCCCTAGTATTTCCATCAAGTGTTCCCCCAAGTTTCCTTACCTTACCTTACCTGTGTCCTCCTCCGTGGCGCGCTCTCTCTTCCTCCTCATACAGGAAGTTCCTGTACGAGGGCCTGCATCAGTTACATAGAACTGAAAATATCTGCTCTGTGTAACTGCCACGGCAGGCTCATACAGAAACCTCCTGTAGGAGCCTGCCAGTCTTCATAGAGGATGGATGACCCCCCGCTTACAAGGGTCCCCCATTGCCTCCCCTGTCACTGGGCCTGGGGCGCCCCCTCCGATGCCTATGGATAGATAGATAGATAGATAGATAGATAGATAGATAGATAGATAGATAGATAGATAGATCTCTTTGTTAGATCATATTGGTATATTGTATGCAGCCAAAACATCAAAATGAGTCCATTGTAATTAATCACTGGTTTTGGTAGGGTGCCAAAATATTCAGCAGCAATGGACAGGAGTGCAAATGATGTGTGAAACAAGTTCAAATAAGATGGACAAGAAGCAGCTGACAGAAGGTGTGTGTGTGTGTGGTGTGCGCGTGGTGGGGAGGTATTTACAGTCTGGTGGTTAAACATTTTACCTTACTGTACAGAAAACAAAACAGATTAATATATTGAAAATGATGTTAAGTCTCTGAAGCGTAGTGGAAATGACAGGATGAATTATACACGTTACTGGGAGTATCCCTGAACAACTGTCAGTCACTTCAAATTAGTCGAGATTTTCAACAAGAAATCATCAAATTAGCTGAACAGCTACAGAGCAGGGAATAAACCACACAGGTAAAAACCCGTAATCATATTCTGTGCATGCTGGCAATTTCACACAAAGCCATTTTTCAAATCAAAAAAATTAATAAGGAAACATTTTAATTCTGTTGTCAGGATCAGGAAGATTTAACCCATATTTGAGCATTGGCCACAAATAGAAATAATTTGAAAATAAAAATATTAAGCAAACATTTTATATTAAATTTGCACCACAAATGACTGGAGGTCATTCATTGTCCTCAAAGACATTCACATCCACTAAGTTTTGCTCAAATGAAACCAACTCACTGCAATCTAGAATCTAGCATAGCTAATACATTGCAAAGTATTATAGCTTCACAACACCTGGGGCCAGGTTTACTAAGCTGGGGTAAAGGAAAAGTGAAGATGTTGCCCATAGCAACCAATCAGATTCTAGCTGACATTTTCTAGTATGTAATAGGAAAGTGAGAGCTAGAATCTGATTGGTTGCTATGAGCAACATCTCCACTTTTCATCCTGCAAGTTAGTTAATCTAGCGCAAGGAGTGCCACAGACTGCCTGTAACTGGTCAAAAAGTTGCTAATAAGAGCCAGATTTGACCTATCAATACATTCTAGAATATGATAAATAAATAGTAGATAGAATGTGATTGCAGACCCTCCAACATGACCCATTCCATTAAGTACAATATACTCTGTATCTGAGCTGCCAACTGTCAATCACCTGGTGAAATGATATTTAAAAAAACAACAAAGGAGAGTTATTTAAATTCTCTCTCCAACAAATGAGGTTACCATAGTAACTGACAGTTGGAAACTGAGTAGCAGAGTATTTTGTACCTAATGGAATGGTCATGTTGGAGGGTATGTGATTGGTTGCTTTGTTCAAAACATCCAAGTGGTGTTACTAGCGATGGTGCAGGGGATGCAGCTGCTACGAGGCTTGGAGGAGATGGGTGGTTATAGAAGCCACCCCTTGCACTCAGAGAAGCAAGCTGGCAGTTTAAAGCAGCGCAGGAGCGCTCAGCCCTTCGTGTATGTGTGCTGAGCACTGTTTATAAATACGTTTCCAGCAGCTGAGAGTGAATGAATTTATAAACAACGCTCAAAACACTTACATGGAGAGCTGAGCACTGTTTAAAGCTGCCAGCCTCTGACAGCGAAGTTTTATCAGACACTTCATGCAAGGCTCAGCTCCACCCACTGATCCCGCCGGGTCTACCTTGAAGCCATCATTGCAGACATATAGACTCATCTTATTGTCCAATAAACAATTTCTCCACCATACAGACACATCAAGATTGTCAGCTGGTTCCCTTCTCACTGACTATTGATGCTGTTATTGCAGTGGCACATGCAGGTTTCTGGATACCCACACACAGGGCCGCCATCAAAAATTGTGGGGCCCAGGACTGACAAAATATGCAGGGCCCTGGGCCCCCCCCCCCCCCCCTTACCCCAGCCCCCCCCACCTTACCCAAGTTCAAAAAATGAAAATGAGCCTCTCTTGCAGCTCTAGGGCGCAGTCCGACGGCACTCCACCCCTGATGATGTCACACGTCGGTTCACTATAGATATAGGTCACTGTAGATAAAACAAGCCCACAAAACTTCCCTCATACAAGATGAGGACATATTTATATAAAGTGTGAAAAAATACAAAAACATGCAAGAAATACATTAAATACAAAAACATGTCAGCAGCTAATCATAGCACAATTCATAATGACAGACACAATCCTGGATTCATAATATAGCACACAGACAGTGTCAATTTACCTGCTGTTATAAGAGTCACCATTAAAAAAAAAGCATTGAATTTTCATATTATAACAATAAGTGTTAAACTTACCTGTTGCTGATTTTCTTTCTTCTGGAGGCAAAGTTGTGTCCACATTCAGTCCACAGAGGAATCCTTGATCACTGTAATGACATCCTGTTTGATACTTTTGAGGTTGCAGCTTTTAGTCACTGTGTGAGTGATGTCATCTACACTGACTCATTGCTTTGACAGACAGTGAGTCAGACCAATCAGTGTGCAGGAGAAAGGCAGGAAGTTCAGTCTCTCTCTGTCTCTCTCCTCTGCAGCTTCTAATTAGACCATCTGAGTCACTCTCATTCAGAATGATGTAATCAGACACCGCAGGGGAGAGAGATTATGCCAGCCACTGAATCAGAGCTCCGTTTCTCTTCTGCTCACCATAGACTGCAGCACGTTTAAAGATTTTTCTAGTAGTGTCCTGGGCAGTACAGAGAGGAGGCCAGGGGCCCCCTGATGGCTTATCATATGTATTTTTTTTTACAAGTGGTTTGTGCATACCGCCATCTTAAATAGATAACATTTAGGCAATTCAGACAACCTGAGTGAAAAACAATAATCAGAAAAAAAGTGAACCTTTACCTCTACTAATACTACAATGGTGCATCAAGAGCAGGGACCATCTAATTACTAAAGGGCACGAAGGGACAAGGAGAGAATTGTGCCAGATATCCCCAACACCCAATCAAAAAATCAAACCGCTAACCAATGAAGCTTATACCATGTGGTTTGTTGTAAAATGACATGAATTTTCTGCTTAGTGACATGTGTCAATGTCTTTATAACGGCTTCCCAAACCTCTAAAAAATAAATAAAATTGCTGTGCTTAGTTCTCATAAGCGTCTCCAACCAATTCATCTTAAAAACCTGGTATAATGTTTTCTTGAACAATTTAATGGATGGAGGTGAACTGCTTATACAATTTTGTTGAATGGTTTTCTTTGTCATTGCACTTAGTGTGAGCATATAGCTTATCTTTTTAAATTATTTCATTCTAGACTCAAGCGTTCAGCTTCAGTGACTCCCTTACTGCAAAGCAACCCTAACCCTCCCCTCAGTGTAGCCTAACCCTAAGCGTCACCTTACTGCAAACTAACCTTTATCGAACCCCTTTAGCACAGCCTAACCCTGTCTCCTTACCTCAGCTTAACCGTAACCTTCCCATTACCATCAGGGCCGGACTGGCCATCTGGCACTTCTTTTTGTTCATCTGGCACAGCTGGCAAGGCGTATAAACTTTCACGCCCATGACACTCCCATTGATTGTACCTACTTACGGCGGCTGAACCCTACCCTAAATTTTTCCAGCGTACGTGCGAATTTTCGTACCGATACGCTGGTCGTACTGGGCTTAGCACGCCCATACTGTACAATTTAAATGGCTACCCCCGCCTCTGTGTAGTAACTCGAGCGTCCAGACTATCGTCGTACAAAACGCACGCCCCTTGGGTGAAAAATACGCTGAAAATACGCTCGCTGTACGCTCATGTCCTTCGGACGACCGGAAGTGGTCATACTGCACATGCGCAGTGCGTTTTTTGCCCGTTTTTACGCTCACGATCGGCGTACGATCGCTTGCGGGCGTAGGTCTGGATCAGGCCCATTATCCCTACTTTCTCTCCTTTACTCTCTTAGCATTATAATTTTCTACTTCAAGTACAATACTGCCTTTATAGTGACATTGCTTCAAAGAGGAGACAGCCGCCCATAAAGGTCTTGACATCACAGATCATGTGACCTATTGACTGTTTTATTATTAGGAAATCAGTTTAGATTTTCTTTAAACATTTTCTTTGTCCACATAGTCAGCAAATATTTTTTCTCACCTCTACTGGTATATATTATTGCTACCTATAAATCATTATACTGTCATACTCTATTGGCTATAGATTTTTTCCTATAGAACACGGTCCCCATAGAGGCTCACTATAGATATGTCCTTGACCTTAGTTGTGTCCTTGAACGGTGATTCATTTAATATATATAGTGAAACTGTGACAGCAAAACTACTGAGGGACTGCTTGCTTTGGGGTCTTGATAAAGGTTACTCATTTTTAACATTTGAAGGGTGTTCAAAGACATAGAGTTCGACAATGATATTTGTAACATATATCGACCTTGATGCATACGTACTAGGCAAACAAGCATGCCATAAAAATATAGCATAGAAACATTAGCCATACTATACTTTCCTAATAAATTCTGGCAAGCACTTTACTGGTGTAAATACAATCGGTCTGATGCAAACAGAGACGTGTGCCCGATAGTTAAGTCAATGTTTGGATATTTTTAGATTTTTACCCTGCACGTGCCCAGAACAGAAGTGTTTACAAATGTGGCCATTTAGACTAGCAGCTTTATTTTCATAGGAGTAAGTTTTTAAATGAATGAAGCTGATCCAGGCTGGCTTCTCCTCGCAGTGAGCCTGGCAGCTTCATTCATTTAATTTATTAAAACTTACCTACCCTGCGTGGTCCCGCGATGATCTCTGGGCTCATCACAAGATATTTTATTCATACGCCATATGAATGAAGTCCTGCGCATGGGCGCGTGTCTTCATATCGGGACTTTGAAATCTCCAGAGTCAGACGCGTCTCACGGACAGGTCAGTATTTCTTTTTTTATAAAAAAATGTTTACGTTTATTCGTATTTGAAATGTATATTTATATATTTTTTTGTTCGAATTTTTTTTTTAAATTCCAGCGGTCTCCCCATACATGCCCCCTCTTTATTCCCCCTAATAACATCTATTAGGGCTAAGAAAAGAGTGGTATATGGGAAGATCGTTGAAATACTTACCCCTAACGTCAGCCTAAGCTGGCGTTAGTTTTACACCAGGAGCGGAGTGTAAAACTCCACTCCCAGGCTTTGTAAATGTAACAAACCGCCGGCCTTCTCTGAAAAGAATGGGCCGACGGAGTGATACATTATTGACATGCATCGCCATGGAAACTGTAATTTTCCATGGAGATCCATGGTTTGTAAATATCATCTTTATAAATAGAACCCTAGAACACAACTCACACCAGGCTGCCTGAGTTCAGAGAGACATTACAGGGGAGGCAAGGGGCGAACTAACGTGGTTTATTTACAGGAAGGGATGTGTTTCCGCAAATGAGTCCAATCCAGACCTAAATGCTAGTGTAAGTACACACAATGCTAAAGCTTTTTGCTTAGAGCCCAGGTAAATCAGAGAAAACATGTTGGTTTTCTTAAAAGAGATATGTTTTTGTTTGTTTAATTAAATTTTATGCACGTGAAGTTTAATATCGTTTTGCACATGCACAGAAAAGGCCCTTTTGTATTTATAGTAGAGTGGAGAAGATAGCAGGGCAGAGTTGAAGTATCGGGCCCCCTTGGAAACTTGCTTGAGGGTCCTGGTGATGTTAAACTTTAACCCTGTTCTCAGTTTATAATGTTCAGCTAGGGTGTAGGAGCCCCACTCTCGGTTGTTATTGAGCTGGACCGGTCAAACGGGCACTTCTGCACTCAGTCAAGTCAGTCCCCATAAGTGAGGCTGGGGAGCTGACCTTGTGCTAAGACCTATATACCCAGACAGCACCACAGCTGGAACTCTTTTCCTCATTAGGTAATAAACATGTTTTAAGCAAGTTAATTTGTACTACTTATATAACTAATTTCTACATTACACATATGTGCAGTATGAGCTAGCATTGTATAATGTTAGTATCACGTACCCTCTGCTTCTACCAAGCTACCTTATCAGCATGTCTTGGCATCAACCATCTGGTTCTACAAAGTATTAATAACACGTTTGCATAAAAGCACATTAAAAATGGAAAATGGCAGCCATCTTAGGCCTTAAGACACAGACCCTAATTGTAATTGAATTCTAAATACATCTTTACGAATATGGATAATTATATATATATATATATGAAGTAATCCAGTAATGTAGAAAGACTAGTATAGAATATGAGGCAATACATGGCAAGTTCTTTTACTAAGAAATTAATAGCAGTAAAAAAGAAATAGTAATGCCACTTTATAGATCATTGGTATGACCACACCTGGAATACTGTGTGGAGTTCTGTAGACCACAACATCAGCAGGACATAATTAAATTAGATAACGTGTAAAGAAGGGCAGCTAACAGTGGAATCCCACTTCAGAATTCCTATTTAGCTGCACTCGGAGCTTGAAACACAGCAGAAGCACATCTCTGAATCAGGTCTAGTGTGAGATAAGTGGAATAGCCTCCCATCAGGGGTGGTAGAGGCTAAGGCTTGATACACACTGTGGCTTTTTCAAAAGATAATTCTTTACAATCACACAATCAAAAGAGCATTTCACCAGATATCTTACCAGTGAGTACTGTCCAATGATGTTCAAAAACATTTTTAAATGGTCTGCGATCTTGTGATTTGATCTCTTGGAGCTCATAATATGCCAGATCAATGATGGAAAGATATCTTATGCTTTTTGCAAGTGTGTACTATGTCTATTAGGAGATCTTTGAACAGTACACACTGGTGAGATATCTGTCTTTTGATTGTGTGATTGGAAAGATTATCTGCAGTGTGCACCCTACTTAACATTGTAGAACAATTTAAACATGCTTGGGACAAACATAAGGACAGGGGAGTAACTGCGGGGGGTGCAAGGCATTTGGATTTTATGGGTCGTAGAGGAGAGGGGGGGCTTGTGGTAGCCCCTCCTTCTGCACTATAAGCAAGCTATCAGAAGCTAACAGCTTAAAACAGAGCTCGGCACTACACAACAACACACCCTGACAGCTTCTATCAGGCTCGGTCCCACTCTGCCTAGCCCCGCTCATCCGTGCTTGGGCCCCGCCTCTTTTCTGTGGGGCCAGAATCTTTCACCTTCCACCTCTGCAAAAAGATATCTTAAAACTCATGCAAAACTGAGGATCAAATAAGGTCTGGGGTCTATATATAGGTTTGAAAAATAAATAAATAGACCGGGTGGAAAACCAAGTGGCTATTATCTGCTATTACATTCTATATATTATGGAGTAACACTGCAGCCTATTGATGAAAAGTATTTTATGATTGACAAAACACTGATCTAGTGAACAAGGAATTTTTGTTTACTACTCTACACTAGTATCATATTGAATTTTATACGATTTTGCTTGTGACTTTAAACTTTACGTACAGCACTAGAAGTGTTTTTTCTTGTAGGAATTTGAGTGTGACCTTTTCTCATCCAAAAATCATTGACTTTACATCTCCTCCGCTGAAGCATAGCATATTGCATCACGCTTCTTGCATTTTATAAAAGAAATAGAACAGTCCTTTGGAGGAACTGATCCAGATCTGGAAACCACAACTTAAAAATAATGCTAATCTAAGTAAATTATTTCTTTTCTATTCATTTATTGTTTTTATATGGCGTCATCAGATTTCGTACCATAGTAATTTTACCAATTGTTATAACAAGACTGGGTGGTAACAGACAGACTGGGTGGGCAAGATGGCCCTGCCCACACTCAACCAGGACAGTAGGGACTGATACATAAAGGCAAGTGCTATATATCACACAATGGAGCAGCCCGGTTGTATGGTAAATGTGCTCAGTGCTCAGTCACACAGCAATGTTAGTAGCAGGACTGAGGGTAAATTTTAGTATGGAAAGAGAAAGTGACCAAGTTTGTGTAAATCATGTAACAGAAAGAAAATCCGGCAAAGTAGACAAACGTTAAGAATTTAGTTTGCAGAATTTGGTAAACTTTACTAAAAAGGTGAGTTTTAAGGGAGAGTTAGAAAGTTTGGAGAGAAGAGGATAGTCTTATTGGGTGAGGGAGGTTATTCAAGAGAGTGCGTGCAGCCTGGGAGAAGTCCTGTGACCGGGGGCCTCATTTAGTAAGATTGTAGTTGGCCAGCGATTATTACTCGCTAGACATAGCAGGGATTTTGCCTCAATTTTTATTAAAAATCGCGGCATAGTTTGTCCAGTGATTAAAAATCGCTGTTGATGTTGATCGCCATTGATTCTGTTTAAAAGTATGGCGATTGTCCATTTAAAAATCTTCAAGCATCATTATATCCCTTATCATGCAGACGCATATAGTACTATAAGGCACAGCATGGCCATGTGTTTGTGGCCATGCTGAGCCTTATAGTACTATAAGCGTCAGTCTGACAAGGGATAAAATTATGCCGAGTAATCATACGGCGATTGCTGAAAATCCCCTTTAGTGAATACAGCGTTTTGTATGTCATGCATTGTGAAAGTCGGGACTGCGATGTTTCAGCGATGTTGGCCGGATCGATTTGGAAAAAGCCCAAATTCCCGGGACTTTAGCTTTAGTGAATGCATCGATGGCAAAGTCGCTGCTAAAGTCCCGGGACTTTGGGCGATTTATTAAAAATCGACTTTAGTAATCATTTGTTTAGTGTAGAGGAGAGCTGTATGTTTGTATGTATGAAGATCTGAGAGAGCAAGCTGGGGTGTATCCGGAGATGGGTATTAGAGTTTTTCTTCATGTGGAGTGAACACTATGCATATTTAAAGTGTACAAATAATGATCAGCTTTATGTTTACACTGTCATGTATAGTTGGGCTTGGAAACATCACCTCTTAGCTGTTTGCATAGTTACATTTTCCCCTCCCCCCACTATGCAACATGGTTTTGCTGAGGTGCATATTTGTACTTGTTTTTCCTACCATGCAAAAAGATTCAAATTATTTTGTTAGCCCCCTTGAATTCAACATGGTTTTTCCCAGTGCACACTTGCACCATTAGACCGTGTGTATGACTGTATTAAGACCTTTGCCTAAAGTACTTACTCATGTTCTCACCAATCACTTCAGCTGAGCAGCTGCTATACAATATACTTTACTATACTATACTATACTATACTATACTATACTATACTATAATAGAAACATAGAAACATAGAATGTGATGGCAGATAAGAATCACTTTGTTCAGCTAGTCTGACCCTTTTTTTTTTGCTTTATTGCTTTTTAATACTGGACCGGATCCAGAATTAATATAATTTTCTGTACATTAGCCTCCTTTGCTGAGACTAACTTTTGGAATTTGCTATCCATAATCCCTTACGTTCAATGGGAATGTATACCCCCTGCACTCACCTTGCACATGCGGGCCTTCCACATGCAGGACCCTACCTTATGCGGCCCACTGTGCAAGACTGAATGCCATACTGAATTCCATACTGGACAGATGCCATCCAATGCAGAATTCCTTGCTCCTTGCTCCTCTACCTGATTACACCCCTTAATCTGTATGAAAGCTGCTATCATATCCTCCCTCTCCCTTCTCTGCTTCAGATTTACATGTTTGATTCATCTAGTCTTTCTTTAGTGCTATTTCTAGCGATTATTATGCCCCCCCCCCTACCCCACATATCATGGTGTGACTTGAAAGTGCCTATATATTTAAAAGGGCTGTTTTCTCCTACTAAAGTTTAATTTACAAATTACACCCCAGCAACACCACTCTCCCCACATTACATATTACATCACAGTCACACCTCTCTCCCCACATTCCATAAAACATCACCGTCACACCTCTCTCCCCACATTACATATTACATCACAGTCACACCTCTCTTCCCACATTCCATAAAACATCACAGTCACACCTCTCTCCCCACATTACATATTACATCACAGTCACACCTCTCTCGCCACATTACATATTACATCACAGTCACATCTCTCTTACAGCATTCCATGTTACATCACAGTCACACCTCTCTACCCACATTACATATTACATCACAGTCACACCTCTCTCCCACATTCCATATTACATTACAGTCACACCCCTCTCCCCACATTATATATTACATCACAGTCACACATCTCTTCCAGCATTCCATATTACATTACAGTCACACCTCTGTTCCAGCATTCCATATTACATCACAGTCACACCTCTCTTCCAGCATTCCATATTACATCACAATCACACCACTCTCCCCACATTCCATAAAAAATCACCGTCATACCTCTCACCCCACATTACATATTACATCACATTCACACCTCTCTCCCCACATTACATATTACATCACAGTCACATCTTTCTCCCCACATTCCATATTACATCACAGTCACACCTCTCTCCCCACATTCCATAAAACATCACTGTCACACCTCTCTCCCCACATTACATATTACATCACAGTCACACCTCTCTTCCAGCATTCCATATTACATCACAATCACACCTCTCTCCCCACATTATATATTACATCACAGTCCCACCTCTCTTCCAGCATTCCATATTACATCACAGTCACACCTCTCTCCCCACATTACATATTACATCACAGTCACACCTCTCTTCCAGCATTCCATAATACATCACAGTCACACCTCTCTCCCCACATTCCATATTACATCACAGTCACACCTCTCTCCCCACATTACATATTACATCACAGTCACACCTCTCTTCCAGCATTACATATTACATCACAGTCACACCTCTCTTCCAGCATTCCATATTACATCAAAGTCGAACAGAGGTGTGACTTTGATGTAATATGGAATGCTGGAAGAGAGGTGTGACTGTGATGTAATATGTAATGTGGGGAGAGAGGTGTGACTGTGATGTAATATGTAATGTGGGGAGAGAGGTGTGACTGTGATGTAATATGTAATGTGGGGAGAGAGGTGTGACTGTGATGTAATATGTAATGTGGGGAGAGAGGTGTGACTGTGATGTAATATGTAATGTGGGGAGAGAGGTGTGACTGTGATGTAATATGTAATGTGGGGAGAGAGGTGTGACTGTGATGTAATATGTAATGTGGGGAGAGAGGTGTGACTGTGATGTAATATGTAATGTGGGGAGAGAGGTGTGACTGTGATGTAATATGTAATGTGGGGAGAGAGGTGTGACTGTGATGTAATATGTAATGTGGGGAGAGAGGTGTGACTGTGATGTAATATGTAATGTGGGGAGAGAGGTGTGACTGTGATGTAATATGTAATGTGGGGAGAGAGGTGTGACTGTGATGTAATATGTAATGTGGGGAGAGAGGTGTGACTGTGATGTAATATGTAATGTGGGGAGAGAGGTGTGACTGTGATGTAATATGTAATGTGGGGAGAGAGGTGTGACTGTGATGTAATATGTAATGTGGGGAGAGAGGTGTGACTGTGATGTAATATGTAATGTGGGGAGAGAGGTGTGACTGTGATGTAATATGTAATGTGGGGAGAGAGGTGTGACTGTGATGTAATATGTAATGTGGGGAGAGAGGTGTGACTGTGATGTAATATGTAATGTGGGGAGAGAGGTGTGACTGTGATGTAATATGTAATGTGGGGAGAGAGGTGTGACTGTGATGTAATATGTAATGTGGGGAGAGAGGTGTGACTGTGATGTAATATGTAATGTGGGGAGAGAGGTGTGACTGTGATGTAATATGTAATGTGGGGAGAGAGGTGTGACTGTGATGTAATATGTAATGTGGGGAGAGAGGTGTGACTGTGATGTAATATGTAATGTGGGGAGAGAGGTGTGACTGTGATGTAATATGTAATGTGGGGAGAGAGGTGTGACTGTGATGTAATATGTAATGTGGGGAGAGAGGTGTGACTGTGATGTAATATGTAATGTGGGGAGAGAGGTGTGACTGTGATGTAATATGTAATGTGGGGAGAGAGGTGTGACTGTGATGTAATATGTAATGTGGGGAGAGAGGTGTGACTGTGATGTAATATGTAATGTGGGGAGAGAGGTGTGACTGTGATGTAATATGTAATGTGGGGAGAGAGGTGTGACTGTGATGTAATATGTAATGTGGGGAGAGAGGTGTGACTGTGATGTAATATGTAATGTGGGGAGAGAGGTGTGACTGTGATGTAATATGTAATGTGGGGAGAGAGGTGTGACTGTGATGTAATATGTAATGTGGGGAGAGAGGTGTGACTGTGATGTAATATGTAATGTGGGGAGAGAGGTGTGACTGTGATGTAATATGTAATGTGGGGAGAGAGGTGTGACTGTGATGTAATATGTAATGTGGGGAGAGAGGTGTGACTGTGATGTAATATGTAATGTGGGGAGAGAGGTGTGACTGTGATGTAATATGTAATGTGGGGAGAGAGGTGTGACTGTGATGTAATATGATTACATAAAATAAAACATCACCGTCACACCTCTCTCCCCACATTACATATTACATCACAGTCACATCTCTCTTACAGCATTCCATGTTACATCACAGTCACACCTCTCTACCCACATTACATATTACATCACAGTCACACCTCTCTCCCACATTCCATATTACATTACAGTCACACCCCTCTCCCCACATTATATATTACATCACAGTCACACCTCTCTCCCACATTCCATATTACATTACAGTCACACCCCTCTCCCCACATTATATATTACATCACAGTCACACCTCTCTTCCCACATTACATATTACATTACAGTCACACCTCTGTTCCAGCATTCCATATTACATCACAGTCACACCTCTGTTCCAGCATTCCATATTACATCACAGTCACACTTCTCTCCCCACACTCCATATTACATCACAGCCACACCTCTTTCCCCACATTATATATTACATCACAGTCACACCTCTCTTCCCACATTACATATTACATCACAGTCACACCACTCTCCCCACATTATATATTACATCAGTCACACCACTCTCCCCATATTACATATTACATCATAGTTACACCTCTCTTCTAGCATTACACATTATCACTGTAACACCACACTTTCCACATAACATATTACATCCCACAGTTACACCACTTTTCCCACATTACATCTTATACCCTTATGTCACCTCCATGTCCCCACATTACGTACAATACACTCTGTAACCTAGAGAACAGCATATCAGCATACAGCATATAAGCCATGTAGCAATCAATATACACAGTTTTATTGTTTGTTTTTTTATTTTTTTCCGGTGATATACTATTTTGCTGGTGAAGGCTACTTTTACTTAATAGAGAATTTAAATAAATAAAATAAAGGGTAACATACATAAAAGTGTAAGATAGTGAAAAACAAGAGAAATAGAGGATTAAAAAAAATGAACACTTTTTAATTATAAATACATCTATATGATATGCTATTAATTTCTAATGTTACTTAATGTAAACACTTTCTAGAAATATAGTATGGGGAGAATTGGATCAATGTAATTGTAACTGATTCAATTTAAAGACATTGATCACATTCTCCCTGTAGTATTATTCTATGAAGTGTTTATATTGAATAACATTATAAAGTCATAAAGATTTTTATTTGAACATTCTGATTACATTTTTTAATAGAATCTATTTGTCTCTTTATACTTTATTATATATACAGATTGTACATATAAAATTTTAGCTCCCTGGCAGCCAGGGACTGTCACACATTGCAGCATCTATTTAAGCAACGTAAAAAACAATAAGTGCTGCTTTAATAATATAATATTAAGAATATAGAATACAGCGTTATAACATTAGGCATGCTACACTTCTGAGCGGTCCTGGGCACGGAGACAAATAGGTATCCTACAGCCGATACACTTCTGGGCAGGGTCGCTATCAGGGGGGACAGTCCTGGGCACGTAGACAAATAAGTATCCTACAGCCGATACACTTCTGGGCAGGGTCGCCATCAGGGGGGGCAGTCCTGGGCACAGAGACAGATAGGTATCCTACAGCCGATACACTTCTGGGCAGGGTCGCCATCAAGGGGGACAGTCCTGGGCACAGAGACAGATAGGTATCCTACAGCCGATACACTTCTGGGCAGGGTCGCCATCAGGGGGGACAGTCCTGGGCACAGAGACAGAGAGGTATCCTACAACCGATACACTTCTGGACAGGGCCGCTATCAGGGGCGACAGTCCTGGGCACGGAGACAGATAGGTATCCTACAGCCGATACTTGATGCTGAGAACTGCATATTAGCGGGCCAATCGCAGGGAAGGTTCCCAGTGGTCCCTCTCTGCTATCCCAGATTGAATCAGCTGTCCCGCACTGTGTACCGTGTGATTGCAGCAGTCACATGGTACACTACAGTCCATCGGCAGGGAGTCTAGTTACAGAAGTTCCTTGATGGAGCTCAGAGCAGTTTCATAACTCTAGCCTCTGTGACACAGGACCAAGAGGCTACCTGATTGGAGTGATAGAGGAAGGCGCATCACAGTCGCAGTCAGCCAATCTATCATAGCCTGGCTGACAGTCATGCTGATGCAAATTCCTCTGATCTGTGCTACATGCTCCGCACCACTGTGGGGGTGTTAAAATATTTTGGGGGGCATTGAGCAAGGCGCCATCCTTTAGGACAGCTTGGGGGCACCTCGTGCCTATGGATGACTTGTTCACCTCTAAATGGCTTTATCTTGCTTGGTATGTTGTGTGACACAGACAGGGCCGCCATCGGGGGGGACAGTTGGGACTCAGGTCCCGGGCCCGGACCTGATAGGCGCCTGCCGATATTTAACTAGCTCTGTAGCAGCAGGTATTGATGGTATACTACCGCCGATACTTGCTGCTCAGAGCTTTTCAGTAGCCAGCCAATGTGCAGGGAAATTCCCACTGATAAAAAAATGTGTGTCTGCCGGGCACAGCCCCTATGTGACATCACCGTGGTACCCCCGCCCCATTTGACGTCACAGACGACGCCACATAGGGGGTGGGGCACCAAGGAAGTGCCCCGTGACGTCAAATGGGGGCAGGGGTACCATGGAACAGCAATACCAGCGGTACCATGCGCAGGGAAGCATTTCCCTGCGCATTGGCCCCCTACGGTACAGCTCTAAGCAGCAAATATCTGTGGTAGGATACCACCCATACCTGCTTCTTAAGAGCCATGGAGCTGGTTCCAGACCTACGCACGCCTTAAGAGTGCGCAAGGTCATTACACTCCCCGCTGTCGGTAGTAAGTAGGCGCATTGGGCCGGATCCAGAACTACGTCCGTCTTCCATAGACGGACGTAATTCACTGAACAATAGCTACTGCGCATGCGTAGTAGCTATATTACGTAATCTGCTTATCGTTTCGATACGTAGATTGCGTATATGTGGTCTTTTAGACCGCATATACGCATGCGCAGTAGCTATTGTTCAGTGAATTACGTCCGTCTATGGAAGACGGACGTAGTTCTGGATCTACCCCATTGTCCTGGTGAAGAATTAAACCATTTTCCACAGTTGCGGCCGTTTCTTTTCTGATTCTATCACTCAGCTTTTTCAAAACTTCCTTATAATAATGCTGGTAACTGTTATAATAATGCTGGTAACTGTTATAATAATGCTGGTTGCTGGTATAATAATGCTGGTAACTGTTATAATAATGCTGGTAACTGTTATAATAATGCTGGTAACTGTTGTGCGCTCAGAAATCCATTCTGCCACATGTTCAAGGTCACTACGTATGCAGTTATAACCGGTTCTGACTGCTTTGTTTACTAGGTGGAATCACAGTCTCGTTATTTTATAGACATACCTCGTATGTTGAGAGTCCCACTTTTCAGCATTCCTGAATTTATGATATTACTGAACAGGTCCACCACCAGATATTTTGGGGTCCTTGCACATCCTTGTCACCCTGTCCCTACAAGCCATCATCCTTGACGTCACATAGGGTGCCGTAGAACTACATTACCAGCAGGCCGATGCGCAGGGAAGGATTTCCATGCACATTGGCCCACTAGTGTACAGCTCTAAGCAGCAAGTATACCGCCAATACCTGCTGCTGTAGAGCCATGGTAAGCATCAGCGGGCCCCATCAGCTTCAAAGCCCAGGACAACAGTCTCGGCTGTACTCCCCCATTAGTCATACATGTTGTTAATATGCATTAATAAAAATGTTATAACATAGACTGTGGAGGCCGGAGGAGTTACTGTTTTCATTTGTTTTAAGGAACAATAATCTCACACTTCAGTTATTGTTCTGTAACAGAGAGTTCTGTACAGTACAGGAGTAGATTATTGCGTTCCTGCCTTAGAATCTAATCAAAAATCTCACCTTGTATAGAACCAATTTCTTAAAATATCTGCTCTATGTCTGCTGAAGTCAGATGCACTTGACTGCAAAAATGTGTTAATCAATGAGCTCCTTCCCCTACTGTGATTCCAATATCCAATTAGATCAAAATACTTTAAGCCCATCTGGATACTGGGATTCACCTTATGATATTATCCAATAGATATTTTGATCCCTGAAGCTTGTTACTGCAGAGTAATACATACCTACTGAAGATGAATCAAAGATTTGTAATAGGATGTATACCCCGGAAGGACTAAAATGGATATGTAAGAGATTTAAAGAACACAGAGGACTTTATGGAAGTACAGAATATTTAATTTAATACATCGGTATAATACAGTGTAACTGGGATACAGAAACCTGAACATTGAGAACAAAATAATTGGTGATGCAATGCCAACAACGATAGAAACTTGAAGATGATATAAACACTAGCAAGCTATTCAACCTCTGGAAACAATTATCAGCGAGGGGGATATGGGAGACATTAAGTGGTTGTCCCTACTTTATTCAAATGGAATGATCTCCAGGGATAGTGGCTCGTGTTTTTGAAATGGGTGATAGGTCATCACTGAAACATACCTCAGACACCCTTAATAGTCACTTTACTAGGGTCCACCTGCAATTTGAAGGAACCAGTGAGAGGGATATAGAGGAAGACAGAATACTGCTACACTACATACCCCCCTCTGCACTAACCTCTTGGTACACCATGAACAGTTGGGTCCTGCGGCAGGTCTGCGGGATAGATTTCTAGTTGCTGACTTTTTTGAGATAGTATTAGCCGACAATTAGCTGTCGGCTGTGTGTGTTTTAAAAAGGCCATTTGCCGACAGCTAATTGTCAGCTAATACTATCTCGAAAATGTCAGCAACTAGACATTTACGCCCTTACCTGCCGCAGGACCCGACGGTTCACAGTGCACCGCCAGGTTAGTGCAGAGGGGGGTATGTAGTGTAGCAGTGTAGTCTTAGGGTTAGTCTGTGGGGAGGGAATGTATGGAAGAAGGAGAGAATAGGGTAAGGCTGCGAGGAGAGGATGAATTGGAGTAGGGGAGACTTAAAGTTAGGCTGCTGGAAGGGGTTGTATCGGAGAAGGGGAGACTTAGGCTATGGGGGGAGGATGGATCAGAAAACGGAAGACATAGAGTTAGGTAGCAGGGAGAGGATGGATCTGAGAAGGGTAGACCTAGGGTTAGGCTTTGGGAAGAGGATGGATCAGAGAAGGGAAAACTTAGGGCCTCATTTACAAAGGTCGATTTTGCTAAAATCTACGAAAAATCCCGGGACTTTGGCAGTGATTATGCCATCGCCACATTCACTAAAAGCAAAGTCCCGGGACCTTACCCTTTATCAAAATCAACACGGCAAACATTGCTGTCCTGTTTTTTTGTTTTTCTTTGCAAACATAGCAATCGCTGAATTTACTAAGCGTCACTTAGTAAAATCTCAGGCATCTTGCTAGAAAAAATCCCCATTAAAAAGTACCTTCTGTGTGTGTCGCGAAAACAACACACACTTTAGCTGAGAAACACATGTCAACATGTTTGACATGAGTTTTTCATATTAAAAATTCAAACAATGTGACATCCCCTTGATGATTGTCCAAGATGTATATTTGCCCTTCCCTAGTGTTACATAATCCATGTGGCCATATATCTTTAAATATGCCTAGGTTACATCCCTAAAAATTATGCCCATAGTTTGTGTTAATATCCTATTTCTTTTTAAAGTTTAGCCAAAAACTCCATTCTGTTTCTGAAAATAAAATGTCTGCTTCTGTTTTAATTAATATTAAAGTATATTAAAAACTCACCGTTTAGCTGTCATCTCACTTGGGTAACTTGCTTGCAGATAGGGTCCTGTTGCTTGAAGTGTTCCTCTGCTTCTTCTGTAAGCGGCATCCTGGTCATCCATCTTCTGGTTCCGTTGCTAATGACCATTTGGTCACTAGAGGTCCCCTTTTATAGTCTCTAGGACATCATAGTCCGAGTACTGCATGTTGATGTGTTTTTCAGCTAAAGTGTGTGTCACTTTCAACGAAAGCGACACACACAGAAGGTGCTTTTTAATGGGGAATTTTTTCTAACAAGTCGCCTGAGATTTTACTAAGCAATGCTTTGGAAATCTGGCAATTGCTATTTTGGCAATCGAAAAAATCGGGACGGCGATTTTTACCGCGTTGATTTTGGTAAAGGCTAAAGTCCCAGGACTTTGTTTTTAGTGAATGCAGCGATCGCATAATCACTGCCAAAATCCCGGGATTTTGGTCGATTTTAGTAAAATCGACCTTTGTAAATGAGGCCCTAAGAGTTAGGCTGTGGGCAGGGGATTGATGGGAGATGGGGAGACTTAGAGTTAGGCTGCAGGGAGGAGATGGATCGGAGAAGGGGAGATTTAGGGTTAGACTATGGGAAGGATGGATCGAAGAAGGGGAGACTTAGGGTTATTTGAAAAATGTATATAACAAGCAGCGCTACAGCTGCTATTAAAGCTATTAGCTGAATTAAAGTTCAAAATATAAAAGGTTATAAAATCCACCAGCTGCTTGGATATATAAAAAGTTCATATAATTCTCAGGGGATCTTCTACATTAATGTCATTAGATTTCAGCCTATTCAGAAGGCGTCACCCATTTACAGTTCTTAATACAAAGTAGGCTTATGGTTAAGCAACGGGGAAGGGAGGGTTAGGGTAAAGATTAGCATAAGGGTTGTGGTTGGAGAACTAGAGATCGCGCTTACCTGTCTGAAGCGGGGCAGGAAGTTTCGCTGCAGCTTCGTCCTCACAAATGGGGTGTCGATAACGGCCCTTTAGAATAAGGGCCGTTCTCAGTGGTGAATCACACCTCTTGATGCTTCACCTCAATGTACAACTGCACACAGGCATAGTGTGGTTCCCTGAGTGTAGTACCCCAGTATGATGGTTCTAATTTTAAAAGACCATCGTAATACAGACTGTCGGCAATTGCCGTGGGGCCGGTATATGAATGTTAAGGTAGGTTCCTGCTGGGGAAAAGCCATAAGTTCAAGGGGAGTGTTCCCTTCTCACACGTATGTAAATTAGTATTGCACACGACCCAATAGCGAAGCACCGCTAGCATTATATTACTATATATGGACCAGGGACATCAATGACAGAAATTGCATTACTGTATGTTCATGTTAAAGTTTCTATACTACATAAAACATTTACAGTGATATTTCTACAGGTCGATTCATACTGTCTGTTAAAGTCTAATTGCATTTTAAGGAAATTCTAGTGTTTGAGATATCTAGGAAATAGCTTCTGCTCTGACCATTGAATGAACACTTGGTTTAAACCTCGGACTGGCTCCCTCTCATTTGTCTTTTCCCCCAGTGGATTCACAATTTGATGATGAAGCAGCGGTTATATTAATTGCCCAAATGCTGTTGGGTCAACAAAATGCTAATTGTACAGCTGCTACTCAAATGAAGGCCCTAAACACTATATCAGAGCACCACAAAACACATGTGCAGCCTATGGGGATGCGAAAACACAGTATGTTGCAATTATCCCGGTATGTCCTTGACTAAGCGGCATGGAAAGACAATTACAGATCAGTACTAAATTAAGGGTAATAAAAAGCAGGCTACTGGCACAAAGACTTTTTGTCAATCGACACTTCTAAGAGTTAAGAATGACCCAATAATACTGCCTCCAGAAGAGACTTTACAAACAGATCAGGAAAGAAAATGCCCCCAAAACATTGCTGTTAACCAGTAGCTAACTATATCTGTACATCCTATGTGTAAAATAAAACGCAGAAACATTGTTTACTTACTATTTACAGATATGGGACCTGATTCACTCATAAGTGAAGTGTATATCCGAACCTCATTCCCTGCTCATCTTCCCCGCCCGCCCAGTGCCTGACATCATTTACGAGTGCCATAGGGCATCAATAACTACCCATGTGTATTTACCCTCTTAAGGGGGGAAAATACACGCATAGATTTCCTTCCCCACCCACTTTACGGAACTAACCCCCAGCACGCCCCCTCTTATCTTAAAAACTATGGGCCTGATCCAGACCTACGCCCGCGAGCGTAGCGTATGATCGCCCGGGCGTATAAACTTTCACGTCCATGACACTACCATTGATTGTACCTACTTACAGCGGCTGAACCCTACCCTAACTTTTTCCATTGTCCGTACGAATTTTCGGACCGATACGCTGGTCGTACGGGGCTTAGCACGCCCATACTGCACAATTTAAATGGCTATCCCCGCCTCTGTGTAGTAAGCGTCCGGACCCCTTGGGCGAAAAATACGCTCAAAATACGCTCGCTGTACGCTCATGTCCTTCGGACGACCGGAAGTTGTCATACTGCACATGCGCAGTGCGTTTTTTCTCCCGGTTTTTCGCTCCCGAATGGTGTACGATCGGAGGTCTGGATCAGGCCCTATGTGCGGTCTTTAAAGACCGGAAGTAGTTAATATCCGCACGGAACCCCCTACGCAAATTGCGTAGTCTATATGACAGTGGCTCCGTATGGAGTACTACGCACCTAAGAAGCATCATCTTCTTAGGTGTGAATACGGTCCATACTGTATAAACATATGCTAAGCCACCAACCACTTTCAATACAAAAAATTGCTGTGGTGGTCTTAATTCTAAACAGTGAGAGTCCCTATATTGGGTCATATATCTTGTGTTTTTATATCAGGGTTGCTTACTTTTCAAAGGAGGGAAGCTATAAATGGCTTGGTGAGGGTGGGGCTTGATGACATAATTTATGCCAATTGCATCCTGAAGCCCCACCCACTGACCGCCAAAGACCCTTCAAAGCATTTCTAGAAGTGGGGATGGGGCAACACTAGGAAAAGAAGTGTTGCTAGGCAGGAAGGGGGGCAGGATTTAAGGGTGTGGTTTGCATGAAACTTCAGCCTCATGCCCAGTGCGGGAGATTTGCAGGCTTTCCTGGAGAACTGCCCGAATGTCGTGAATCTCCCGGATCCCGGGAGAGTCAGCAGCCCTGTTTTATATTGAGAGTTAATGAACCTGAGACCACACTCCCCACTCCTCTCTCCGCCACACACACACACAAACCTCCGATATAGCTTCTGTGGACTAACACTCTCAGCTGCTGGTCTCAAACACGCTTCCAAACAAAGATACAGAAAATGCAGAAACATTTTACAGATAGAATAATATTGTCTGTTACTGGTTAATGGCATTTTGTTTCCTTTGTTTATGTGCAGTTACCACGCTTTTTTTTATTTATTTATATATTTTATATAATATGTAATTGTTTCTTCACATACTTCACAGAACACAACACAAGCAACATCACAGAACACAACACAAGCAACATCACAGAACACAACACAAGCAACATCACAGAACACAACACAAGCAACATCACAGAACACAACACAAGCAACAATCACCAGAAACATGTCATTACAAGCACCTACCTATTAATTATTTAATGAATGATAATCTAAGTATGAGAGTCAACATCCTGTGACTCATTACATTACTAAAGCCATCAAAGCTTTTTTGCCACTGGATCTATATTTGATTACTACAATCTATAGGATCATGCAGTGGTGAAAAAAGTGAGTGGTGGGCCCAAGTGCAAATATATGCTTTGAGCCCACTCTTACTGACAGTGGGGTAGATCCAGACCAACGCACATCTTACAGACGTGCGTGGTCTTTAGTTACTATAGCGTAGCGGGGAGTGCACGCCCCCAGATTGCTACCTTAAAAATTACGACTTGGTCTGCAGACTTACATCCTCAGACCTTGTCGTAACGTGTCTTCCACCGCCCCGCTCCTTAATAAAATGCCTATCTCCGCCTATATGGAAGAGATACGGTATACGTAAAATGCTGGACTGCCCCTTTAACATACCGGCCAGCATACGTAACTAACATTACATACGTCAGCCGTTACGCTAGCGTTGCTATTATGTGCACATGAGCACATCATAGCTGCCAGTGGAAGTACGCACGCACAGTGCGTTATCCAGCTGGTGGCCGTAGACCAGGATCTGGGCCATTGTGCAGTAAAGGTATCAATTTAATAGAATCAACTGACTTATGAATGCATTGTGCGATTGCCTTTCATGTGAAATGTATCCTCTGCAAGGGGGCCTGGGCCACCAACCATGAAAGGGTTGGGTTTAGCTCTTACATACATTCTAGTATTCCGCGCGGACTGAGTTCTCCGTACCTTAGCCTCTGTTGTCTAACGGAGGCTACACACAGAATTAACTATCTGTATCCAGTCCAATGAGAACTTCACTGTATCTCTGCTCCTCGGCCTGATTCCACCAAGGGCCTTGTCTGTGCATCAGCATTGGCTGCACTGCCAGAAGTCCCACCCATGAGGTCTTGTGTCCAGGCTTTTGGATTTCATTTGTCTTCATCAGAAACTGCAATGCTGTGCCAGAAGGGCATACTTGATGCCATTATTCCCTATCACTTCGCCTTGATCCAATTTTCATACCCTTCAGTCAGAAAGATAAAGTAAGCCTTAGCGTTGGAAGTCCAACCCTGCAAACACATTATGTAAACGGGATTTCTGAATCTGGCCCATAGATATTATTGTTCTCTGATATACCAAACATTAACTGGTAAAGGTGCAATACGATGCCTTTAAAATAGTACACGTACACAAATGTCTTTATAATTGACTAGCTATATATAGAAAAACTGTTTGCTCAAAGTTTTCTCAGGATATAACAAATGAAGTGCAAAGCCTTGTTTGCTATTTTGTTCTGTCAATCCAAGGGGAATTTTTAAATGGAAAATGTTGTGTTGCTTACAGCTAATAAGATTCTAGATATTTTATAGAAAGTACTACATAAATGATAAATAAAATCTGATTTTATGCTTGGATTGAACATCCCTTTTTTTATAATCCATATTAGTAAATGTAAATTGCAGTAAATATATTAAATATTTATATATATATATATATATATAT
>WWET01001344.1:2615-17958 GCA_011038615.1 Limnodynastes dumerilii | reverse complement strand
TCTTTTATATCCCTCTCCACATTACATATTACACATTTCCCCCCTTCTGGCACCTCTCCATACACAACACACTCCAGTCTTTTACCTTCCCTGCTCCAGCACCAGCACCAGCACCACTACCATAACTTTGCCTCCTGCACTTCCTTTCTTGCTTCAGCTCAGTGGTTCCTCTTCCTGTCAGTAGGATCTTCTTTTATATCCCTCTCCACATTACATATTACACATTTCCCCCCTTCTGGCACCTCTCCACACAATACACACTCCAGTCTTTTACCTTCCCTGCTCCAGCACCAGCACCAGCACCACTACCATAACTTTGCCTCCTGCACTTCCTTTCTTGCTTCAGCTCAGTGGTTCCTCTTCCTGCAGTGTCAGTAGGAAGCTCCGCCCCCTCTGCTCGTGTAGGCAGAGTAAAAAATCCAGACTGCCAGAAGGGGGAGGCAGAGGAGCGGAAGAACGTCCTCCCAGGGAAAGTCAAAAGAAACACTCATTATGGCTGTCTGTCTATAAACAAAAGCTGCAAGGAGGGAAGATAAAATAGACCGTTTTCCCACTAAGCAGTTTGGGCTATGGCTGGGCTCTGCTGAAGGGCCTCTTGATGTGTGGGGACCCTTGGGCACTAGCCCAAACTGCCCAGTGGAAAAGACGGCCCTGGCCTAGACCACTCTGTTCTTACTGGGTGTATTTGTGTGTATATGTGTTGTCCGTCCATGCCTCCCCCCACCCACTTTACTTTAAATGTTCCCATGTGTCGGTGATGCGTGCGTATGTCCCCAAGTGCGATTCACAAGTACGTCCATGAGGTGCTTACGGGCCTGATCCAGACCTACGCATGAGAGCGGAGCGTATTATCGCTCCAGCGTAAAAACTTTCACTCCCACGACACTCCCCTTACCTTTACCTCCGTACACCGGCTGAACCCTACCTTAACTTTTTCGTAGCGACGCGCTGATCGTACCGGCCTAAGCATGCCCATACTGTACAATTTAAATGGTTCCCCCCGCCTACATTCCCTAACTCCAGCGTCCGTACTAACTTCGTAATATAAACACGCCTCAAAATAACGGATCTCTGAATACGCACCAGAAGCTACAGCTGGGTTGAAAAGGATTTTAGCAAATTAGAAAGGGATTGCTTAAGGTCCCATGACCCTGCCAACCACCTCCATAATGAAATATAATATCACAGTAGATGGTGAGGGCTTCTGACACTGGAAAACAAAATAAATTTATTGAATCATCATGAAAAATAAGATATTCAAAAGCACAATAAGGGTGTTTAACCAGTTGCAGAATATGTTGAGGCATATAGCATTTAATTATATGCAATTGTTCCTTCTTGCTTATATAGCTTTACGTATATACACAGAACAAAATGTTTTGAAATCAGAATTTAAAAAATTAGCTGATTACGTACTCAGCACCTATACTTCTGTAACGGAACGCAGATGCTCAATGCTGCGTCCTACGCATAAATCAGCCCCCGCAAAGAGAGCAGGGCCACACACTGGACGGGATCCAGACTTAAGTAAGTGCTTGAAATGAGATACTCCTGGGCTAAACCATATTGATTGCAGGGGAGTCATATTTCACCTGTTGCAAACAGTATAAGAGTTGAGAGTGATGTTTCCTATCCCAAGTCTAAATAACAGTGTGATAGTAAAGCTGGTCAGTATCTGTGTGCAGTAAGCAATTCAAAGATATATCCCTGCATGCAAAGAATACAATTACCTTGACTCCCCCTGCAATCAACATGGTTTAGCCCAGGAGTAACTAATTTCAAGCACTTACTTAAGTATGGATCCAGCCCACTATGTGTACAAGATGCATTTAAATCGTACAGTAATGGCTGTTTTTAGCCCTTACGCAGAATCCTCTATTCCGCATGTGGAATATTGGCCCCTGGTCACAGATCCATTATTCGCATGTAGCAAAGCAGGGGGGAGTGCCCTGCTCTCCTGCCTGCAGGATTGTGAATCAGAAATATCTCCGTTGTGGTTACAGTACGTATGGAATTTCTTATTAAATCTGCATTAGGCCCAATATCTGGAAATTTACATGTGCTCAAGAATTTTTGGCATAGTAACCACACACATAGTGACCACATTGGCCAATAATGTTCTCGTGTTTGCATGCAGATCTGATTATTAGACCAGAGCATTTTTGACTGCTTTATTGGCATATATGTTCCATGCCCCAATTACTGGCAGATCGGGTCAGTTATTATATAGCACTGGATCCAGACATATTACAAGGGGGCATGATCTGATCACTAGGATTGTAAAACTTTCCCAAGATAGATCTTGATCCTCTGGTGGGATGCTTTGCAGAACATGAGGACTTCCAATGTAAATATTACAGTAAGGATGGCTTCGGCACTTACTACCATTTTACATGGGGATAGTGTGGAAAAGTTTAAGTATGGTCCTTGGAGTGTTACTCCATATGTGTAAAGGGAGTGGCCTTCCCTCGTTCGCACAGATATTAGGATGTAGTGGGATCTGGCATCAGACTTCCACTGTTGCTACAACCGGAGCTCCGAGGTCTGGATTCGGTCCAAAATGTGTGGCCAATTTAAGACAACTACAACTGTGCACATATACATGATGAATATTTCACCACATGGTGGGCAAGCTAGATTGTAACCCATTGTAAATCATTAATCTTCATTTATTTACCATTTAGCAGTTGCTGGCTTCCTGGAGATTAGACAATGGAGTTTACATTATCCATTCAATTCACAGGAGTCATACACTCTTTCTGTAGGACATTGAATGGGTGATGTTAGCACCATTGTTTGATATCTGCAGGAAGCTGGTAGCTACTAATTGATAAGTAATCAAAGTGTTTTCTGAAGCCCTATCCAGCTTTGCAGCTTTTGCAATTTCCAACCATGGTTGGCAGAATTTTCTGTTTTTGGAAAAAGTATATGCCTACTATATGTATTTGATTATGTCCTTAAGTCATTTCATTTTTTTCCATTTACATTAACTATTAAAATTTAGTTAACTGAGTTTCAATTGTTTTACTAAACCAAAAATCATGTGAAACTAGAACTATGTTTGTTTTATCTACTGTATCTACTGTACAATTCATTTGTATTTGTATATACAGAATACATTTTTACTGTGTATGGAAATGGCATAATTTTAGTATTATAGTGTAAGATTGAGCTATTAACCCCAGGGGCGGAAGTTGGCATACTAGAGTCCCATAGAAGGGAGTTTGACCGCTATTCTGAATGGGGGACATGCCACGTACCCTCATACCTGGTGGTAATGGATAGCATTAACTTTTCACTGTCTAATTTGCCTTAGAGCTGTTATTTCTGGTAAGTCCTCCGTGGGTGCTGGGTGAGTGACTGCCATGGTCCCTGGTCTATTTCAGGCCTCTTATCAGTCTCAGCCTTCTGCACCCACAGTAGTCATGCTGCTGATTTCGCCTCTAGTGTACAAGGAAGGTAGCTGTGTCGGAGGAATAAACGGTCCCTTACTCTCTCCTCTTGTAAGTAATTTCCATCACTTAATGCTCATTTCAGCTGGGTCCAGATTTATAAGATACATGTAGATCCCCAGTAAAGATTTCTAAAGATCCCCAAGTGCTAGGCTCACTCACATGGATGAACCTCTGGCTTAATCTCTAACTCGACAAAGCAAACATCTGTAGACTGATGGAGGTCTAGGGGCCAGATTTACTAAGCTGTGGGTTTGGAAAAGTAGTGATGCTGCCCATAGCAACCAATCAGGTTTTAGCTGACATTCTCTAGTACAGTGCTCCTCAACCCTTTTTCACACTCAGCACACCTAAGCCCTTCCCAGAATTCTGCGGCACACCAAAAGCAAAAAATATACAAAAAAGCAGGAATTACAAAGTGCATACACAAAAGTAACATTTAGTCCTGGATTCTCACTTGAGAATTTTTGGGGATCTGAGCGTAGTTTTAGGTGCAGTGCTACTCCGCATGCCTAGTAACTCTTCTAGGCAACTTTACGTTACGCAGATTACGTAATACATACAACTTGATCCTGCACACCCGTTAAGGAGCACTGCTCTAGTATGTAAAAAGAAAGTGAGAGCTAGAATCTGATTGGTTGCTATAGGCAACATCTCCACTTTTCCAAACCCGCAGCTTAGTAAATCTGGCCCTAGGTCTGGTATGGATAGTCAGTGTAAATGGGAAGGAACTTGTATTGATTAAGCAACCGCAGTACTAATAAAAATCACAGAAGTTAATAAAAGAAGTCTGGATCCAGGCCTTCAATATTTCTAAACTTATACATTTTTGGCCTGATCCAGAGCTACGCTGGACCTCTGTCCGTAAGTATGGCCAGCGTAGCTCTGGTGCTACGCCGTAACTACACTGTAGTTACAGACGCCCGATCCAGGGCTCCCTGAAAAATTGATTACGCTGGGCAACATCTGCCCGGAGTATGCGCAGAACGGTACCTACGGTGGCAGCTGTAGGTCTGGATCAGCCGCTTCCTAAGCAAAATTAAGCGACAAAAAAGAAGCAGAGCATGGTTAAAGCTTCCTAACAATTTAATAAGTTGAGCGTTCTCATCTTGTCTTGGATTGAAGAATGAGTTTAATTAAACTGTGCCCAGGGTCGTTTTAAGAAGTGAGGGGGCCCTTGTGCAGGATTTGTACGCGGGAACTTCCCCACATCCCCTAAGGTCTCCACTCCTCCCCCACACCTAGAAAAGCTGACTGGCTCATATGCATACTTACTGTATATACAGATTTTGGTGCAGAGTGTGTGCCACGGGGCCCACTGCTCGGAGGGGCCCATATGCAATGCACACCCTGAACCTATTATAGATACGCTAATGCCTGTGCCCCTCAGTGGCCTCCTGGATAACCCAACTCTGAGCATCATCCATTCCACCAAACTTAAAAAGGAACATTCAAATGTTCTAAGGTTACTACTTACAGCGCACCGGCTTTGGGCCTGATTCACACTTAAGAAGCTTCTGTTTCTTAAGTGCGTATTTGGCCGAAATGACCAACTTCAGTTGGTCATTTGCGCTATCTACATAGCAGATCGGTACGTAGATAGCGTAGGTGCGGTCTTTAAAGACGCACATAGTGATTTACGTCCAAAGAGGTGGCGTTATGCCGCCTCGGGGCGTTTTTAGAAAGAAGTGGGAGGAGGGAGGTAGGGAGGCACTTAGATTAGCCGGGGAGGGCATCAACAATGACTCTTCAGGTGCTGTTAAACGTGTCCTTCCAAGGTTTAGACATTTGGGGCCATATTCACAAATAAGACTTAAGGGGGACTTTCACAATTCACTTGCATAAGTCCAATTGCTTGTAACATCAGCGCATATGTGAACCAGATGGTACGCAGTGGATCTCCATGAGGACGGAACTGTGTGGACACGTCAGAGGGGAGAGACAGGTGTGTTAGAAGAAAGAGAACAATGATGAGATTTACATACAAAACTAGAAACTCCACTTATAAAGAGATCGAGAGCAAAAGCCTGCTAGGTTCTGTTTTCCAGCTCACTGCATTGAGGATTGCAAATCCCAGCTCATAAATGCATTCTAAATAATTAATACAAAAATCTGTTCATGTCTCAAAAGTCTACATACAAAAATATACAGAAAATGTTTTTATTTTATGTCTAACCAAAGGCTGACTTTGGAAATGCTATTTATTACAATGCACAAAGCATCTCGTTAAGGGTGAACTCATTAAATTAGTAGCTTTATGATATTTTGGACTTCAAGTTGGACGTCGTTATAATTTCCATTAATAGGAGGTGTTAAAAAAAAGAGAGCTGGATATATTGGCCTATAATTTTCAGAGGATATAAATGTGAATTTTTAATAGGTCTCCTAAATAGAGATTTAACAGCTGCAATCCCCCAGCAGACTATTGGTCTAAAGATTTAAAAATGTCACCTCATTTCAGCAAGCCATATTCCAGATGTTATGCAATGGATCTGTACACCTGGAGATCCGTCCGACTGAGCGGTCTATTCTCCTCGCCCGCTTAAACCCTGTAAGGTGAACTGGGGAACCATGTTAATTTTACAGTAGGGGTCGGGTTGAACAATTCCGTGCAGATCAATGGTCGGGAGACCGGTGATCCACACGGGAGACTTAAGGCAGGGTTATGGTAGCGGAACTGCTGCCATATCCACGCGAAAGAGGTGAGTGACAGGGGAGTTCACTCACCTCTCCCAGGATCTGGGCCATTGTTAATATAAAGACGAGGCATAAGTGGTACTCTGTGATCAGCAAATGAAGTGTTCTGTCAGTTCATGGAAATGCCACCAATCCTATGAGTGTGCACATTCTTCAACATTTTCCAGCAGGCAAAATGTACAGAAATACCACTGTTATTACTTATGCATGTAAGGCCCAGCCAGAGGAGGCGTGTCTTGTGCTCAGCCAGAAGAGGCGTGTCTTGTGCTCTGCTGGAGGAGGAATGTCTTGTGCTCAGCCGGAGCAGGAGTGTCTTGTGTTCAGCTGGAATAGGAGTGTCTTGTGCTCTGCTGGAGGAGGCGTGTCTTGTGCTCTGAAGGAGGAGGCGTGTCTTGTGCTCAGCCGAAGGAGGAGTGTCTTGTGTTCAGCCGGAGTAGGAGTGTCTTGTGCTCTGCTGGAGGAGGCATGTCTTGTGCTCTGCTGGAGGAGGCGTGTCTTGTGCTCAGCCGGAGGAGCCGTGTTTTGTGCTAATTTTTAAAATGTCATAATTAAAGTTTATTGTGATCTAAAAATGATATCAACAAAGGTAAGAAATGACACAATCATAAAGTGATTTTAATCACTAATGAATCCATGAATCAATCAATCAATTAATAAATCAACCAGAACAATGACAATGCACACATCCGTGCAATGTTTTGAGCATTTTGTGCTTCAATGAAAATAATTTTATATTAACATATGGAATTATAAATTTCCTATAGGTTAAGGACACATTGGTTTAATGACTTGGAAAAAAAACCCAAAAACTTAATCAGGGTCTAGAAATAATAGCAAAGTCTGTACTGGTCTACACAGCTTTTACTAAAATGAATTTGGTAAGGTAAGCACTGGAAGGAAATCAATACCTCCGGCAGAGGAGAATCACATCTTCTCAACCTTGAAGATTGATGGCTAAGGACCGTATGCAGACTACTGGATGTGTAACATATATGGCCGATGTTTAGCGTTTTTTCCTACTTGCGCATGCGTAGTACATTTTTTTTACGTTATCTTCGTATCTTTTCCTTACGTAGATTGCGTAAATGCGGTCTGAAAGACCTCACCATTTGCAACAATTTATAACAATCAAATGTTTTTTCATATCTGTCATCCTTGCACTACTAATCAAATGTGACAATGAGTGAGTTATTTAAAGGGTGAAAAAAAACCCCTACACTTTACGGATACACTATGGACTCTATTTACTTAACGTAGTTTACCTCAATTTCTGGCAATAAAGGCCATTATCATGTAAATACAACCTTTATCGCCAGAAATCAATATTCATTTAATTTGCTAAGCTATGAGTAATGTTTTCATGGCTATCATGGCCTTTTATAGCCCTAATCACCGGCCCGTTCTTTTAAATGTGGGCCGGCTGAAAGTATAATTGACATAATGTCAGGGCAGTGTTTGTCACTCCACTCTGATATTTTAAAGAATGCTATTTGAAAATGGCGTTATTATAGTCTCCCCAAATACACCCTTTATCCTTCCCCTAATAGCTGCTATTAACAAAACTAGAACAATGGGCTGGATCCATGTTCTGCAACTCCTGTCAATCTCTATTGTAATTTCTAGAGTTACTAGTGATTGACGAGACTTGGTGATGTCATGAAGCCCTGTCCACCCCATGGAACTCTAGAGATTACAGTAGTGATTTTGCATAAACCACGCCATTAAGCCCCGCCCCAATACCAGAATCTATTTCTTCCCTTCAAGATCTCCCAGAGGGAAGAAATAAAAAGTAGGCATCCCTACTATAACCTTGAGAAAGATCGCTTAGTAAGATTGAAATGCGTTGGTTGGTGCTCATTGGAGTTGCCATTCACGTTTTACATCCACCTGCAGCCGTTGATGATACGTCCTGGAATGTTGGAGTAATCCCCTGGCTTGCATTTTATTGATGCTTTTACTGACATAGGGCCGGATCCAGAACTACGTCCGTCTTCCATAGTAATTTAACGTAGATTGCGCATATGTGGTCTAAAAGACCGCATATATGCAATCTACGTATCGAAACGATACGCAGATTACGTACAATAGCTACTACGCATGCGTAGCAGTTATTGTTCATTGAATTACGTCCGTCTATGGAAGACGGACGTAGTTCTGGATCTACCCCATAGTATACATGTGTCACACGTTTTTTTGTGAGTATTCACTCTTTTAACTTTGGACCTCAATAAACTTTATTGATCTGCACCATCAGGTTGCAAGCTTTGTGTTCCTCTCTTCCCGTATGCACGAGCCGTATTGCCGAAAACGAGGCGAAGACATGGAGTGTATCTAACAGAGTGAGTGGTGCATACTGCAACCAACGGGATTGAGCAGGGGAAATATCCACCTCATTATCCTGCTATTCATATACTATCTGTGAAGTTCAACGAACTGTAAACTGATTCATATCCATAAGACTTTGGCTCCCTTTTGATATGGTCATCCTCAACTAGTGTTTCCATTTACCACTCTGGTTTTGCACATCATACCTGAGACATTTTGGTATATTTACTGTCTGGCTTATAGTTATTTCGATGATTGATACATATTGTCACTTTTCTTGCTCTGTGATTACTCCTAGCGCCAGTACTGTGTTATCTTTTTTGTTTTATCATTATTCTTTGAGAAATTGTTACTCTCTTTCAACATCAGTTTAGACTGCATAAGGAGTATATAAGCGCTGTTCTATATACCTTAACCCCTTGATTCAATCCCTGCTATAGAGAAAATACTGTTTACTGAAATTGTTGCTTGGATTTTGCAAGAAGGCTCCTGAGATTTCGACTGCAAATGTGTAGCATATAGCAAAACAGTCCTGTACTGTGCAACGTATCTCATAGCCTCTACCATAGAGCCTATTATCAAAATGCAATGCAAAATAAGAATGTGACATTACACAAATAGATTAAAGGCAGGTGTTGGTTATAATATGTGTTTGTGCCTGGCCAGGAGACTTTCCATTCATTGTGCAATTTGCATTTGGAAATGTGTTTCTGAAAGCACTGCATACCCACAACCCCCTTCATTACAGCCAATGAATAACTGCAAAATCTTGGCTATCCTTCTCTGCTGTCTTTAACAAGGTCAGAACTTAGATAGATCCATTTTTTGCAATCAAAAGCTTACCAGGATTTTAGAACAGAGACATGATGAATTGCTTGGAGTTCAGCAAACCTGAATTGATTCTCTGTGAACCTCCATTTTACATTTCTCCATTACCTTTCTACACCCCCCCTCCACTTAGACATGCTCAGACTTTACTAACGCCTAAGTATCTTAAGACTGTCATTTACTAATTATATATCAAGGGAAACACAGTTGTATTAGGTTATTTATTTTTCCTGCTTGAAAAATTTGTATAAAATCTGATTAAATTAATCACAGTAATATTTAGAATTCTTGCTATAGAAAAAAAAAAAAAGTGGAGATAACATTTATGGTAAAACCAATCAGATTGACTTCAAAGCAGGACTTCAATTGGAGTAGTACCAGTAATTGTTCAGAACACTGGACCAGATCCAATAACTGAAAATACGAGGAAAATTGTAAAAATTTACACATGGGCAAAACCAGTGTGGCCAAATCTCCCGGACTATCCGGGAGACTCACAAAATGCAGGCAGTTCTCCCGGTATCTTGGGAAAGCCGGCAAATCTCCTGAAAGTCCCATCCCCCCATTATAGTAATCCTCAGCGTTGCTAGGCATGGGCGGGACTTGATTATGTGATTTTCGATTTGCATAAATTATGTCATTAAGCCCCGCCCCCACATCGACATCTATTTCTTCCCTCTGAGATCTCATAGGGCCAGATTAACTAAGCTGTGGGTTTGGAAGTGGATGTTACCCATAGAAACCAATCAGATTCTAGCTCTCACTTTCCTATTACATACTAAAGAATGTCAGCTAGAATCTGATTGGTTGCTAAGGGCAACATCTCCACTTTTCCAAACCCGCAGATTAGTAAATCTGGCCCCTGGAGGAAAGATATAGAAAGTAGGAAAACCCTGGGCAAATCCATGTTGAATTGCAGCTGAGGCATCAGTTGCAAACAATATTAGAGTTCTGAGGTTATGTTTCATAGTCCAATTATAAATAACATTTTAAAACTGATAGTGGTCAGTTTCTGTGTACAATAAGCAAACACAAATTATTCTCCCTGCATGAAAAGAATAGAATTATTTGAATACAACTTATATTACTCAAGTTTGTTCCAGGTGTAAAATTTTCACTTTTTTCTCTTGTTTTCAAACTCTGTATTTAGCCCAGAATTTTAGATATTAATAGATAGTAATTTATTCAGTTCCATCAGGTTTTGGCAACCAGGTTAAATAAAGGTTTTAAAACTTTAATCTCCAATAAAGCCAAGATTTAGAATAGTAACAGAAACAAGAGAACACCAGGCCAAATATATGATATACATAATAAAGCGCCCATGACTGAACAGGCCCCCCACATCACCCAACAAGAAATAAAGACACGACAACAGATATGGATTTTAAAATAGGGGGCATAGTTTATTGATTTGAATCAGATTAGACTATAAGGGAGAAATCAGGTGGCGGTAATAGAAAAGGTGGGAGGTCAGCAAAACCGGGAGGCCACGATGGTAACGGAGAGCAGGGAACCCCCTGCCCTCGGCGCCCTGGAGGAAATGGCAAGGGAAGCACACACCCCAATCAAAGTGCGCACCCCGGCGTGTAACCGAGGAGGCAACAGTGGAAGACTAGCCGGCAAGCATAGTTTCCAATGTTCGCTCAAAGGGGGAGTGCCATCCCCGCACCATACCTCAAGCCAGAGCTTAAGCGCCATACCTGCAGACCACACCACCAGCACCGCCAAAACCAGCCCCCAAAGGGGCTGGGCCACCACCTAAAAACCCCCCAAGGCCCCAACAATCTGTCCTACAAACTTAACCATACCCTCGTCTGAGAGGTGCACCCCATCAGGCCGATAAAGAGCTGGAACTTCCCTAGATAATTCCGGATGGTATACCACCAAGCCACCTAGATTTGCTACAAATTTGGAAATATTGGAATTAATTTTCTTCCGGGTCTTTTCCAAAGCTGAAACCGAACCCGCTTCGCGCCACCTTATACGCGGAATAATCCGTGACCACACAATCTTAACTTGTGGAAATTCTCTTGCGATAGCTGACAGATCAGCCTTAATGGCCCCCCTAAGACGGCATGACTCCACAAGGCCAATGTCATTACCGCCCAGGTGAAATATAACGCAGTCAGGGATCTCCATGCTTCTCTTAACCAGATCCCAAAGCCATGTGAGCATGGACCATCTCATGCCCCTAATGCCAAACCACTCAATGTTTCAACCCGGGACCCGACTGAGTGCACCTCCCCGACGATTAAATACCCCCGCCCAGTAGACAAATGAATGCCCAAGGACAAGGGCCCTCCTGCCTTGAAGAACCACCCCTGCAAAAGAAACATGGTTACTGAACTATTATAAAACTTGTATCTTAACCAAACCTATCTAACTAGACAAAATGTAATAACCCTTCTAACAGAGATGGGAAGAGGGGGAGGGAAGTGAACAGTTGAAAGCCAGAGCGAAGTCCAACGGGGGCGAACACTCCAAAACCCCTGGGTAGCCTAAGCCAATCTGACTACCCGTGTAGTGGGGAAAAAAGGAGAAAATTCCCCAGTCCCTCCAGGAAGGCAGGGGATGGTAAATTCTGGGTCGCTCTGGCTGACCAATGAACACTGGCCTAACAATGCCACGCACACCACTTACCAGAACCTGAAAGAAACCAAAATTACAACTTGCATACTTTAAACAGGCCTAATATACTTTTTATACACCCGCGACTTCCACCGCCCAAGTGCCATAATCTGCTCCTGAGAGCGACCCTCCATGGCAGCGGAAGTGGCGGCACCAATCCTAAAGGAGTGAGTACCATAGTGTGAAGGATCCAGCTGCAACACCTGAATACACCGCTTAAGAATCATGGTAAATTGATAACGCGTCAGCGGAGAACCGTTCTGATGAGCCAACCAATTAACCCTATCCGGCGCGGCAAGCCTCGCAAAAACCCGCGCTAGCGCGACCGGGCAAACTCTAAGGTCCGCTTGCGCGTCCACGACCCATCTGGTCCGTTTTAGACTGATGGATCCTGCACGAAACAGCATTGTCCTTCAGGACAACATTCCGGGTCAACAGACCAGAGTCCTAAGCTGTCTTGCTCCTTGCCACCAACTCTGAGACCCGGAAAGCACCAAAAAAGGCCCATGAAAAAGCAACCCAAAACAGCTTCAGCTCGAATCCGTCCCGGGTCACCTCCCCCAGAGCCCTCATTAAACGCCTCAACAAACATGTATCTATTGGTCTGCGCTTATCTTCCGAATGCGGGTGTCTCCTGCCCCAGCCCTTCAAAATTCTCGACACTACAAAATCGCGCGCAGGGTCAGGCATACCGTTGAGCTTAGAAAAATATGACACGCCGGCAAATAACGCCCCCATAGATGCCCAGGATATACCCGCCTGATACTCACTCCACAGCCATTTTAACATCAGAACTTTATGAGGCTTACCTCTACGGCGCCTGGTGTTCTGAAAGGCAATCCATTGTTGCCATGCATGCCTGTAAGCCCGAAGCGTACTAGGCGCCAAAGAACCGTCCGCCAGGGCCCTCAAGCCGGCCGCACGACCTGCCAAAGATGCTGGGGGCAAGATAAACCAGATCTTTGAGCCGAGGGCGCCAACTCCTGAAACCGGGGCCAATCAAATCGCGACAAGGCGTCAGCGATGCAGTTCTCAACCCCCGGCACATGGCGTGACCTAAACCTGATATTATGGCGCTAACACTTCAAAACTAAATACCTAATGAGTCTAACTGCGGGAAGTGACAAGGCACGTTGCTTGTTGATTGTCTGCACCACTCCCAAGTTGTCACACCAGAAGGCTATATCGCGGTCTTTAAGGGAATCAGCCCAAAGTTCTGCCGCGACAACTATGGGAAATAGTTCCAAGACAAGCAAGTTAGCCATAAGCCTCGACCGGACCCATTCAAGGGGCCAGGGTGCGGCACACCATTGCCCCTGGAAATAGGCCCTGAACCCTTTCGCTCCTGCCGCATCAGTAAATAATTGCAGCTCTTGATTAGACTCAACCGGGAGCTGCCAAATACGAACCCCATTAAAATCAGATAAAAAGGACAACCAAAGGGACATGTCTTCCCGGATGGAAGCTGACAAGTGCACGAAATGATGGGCCCGCCTAACCCCCGCGGTGGCTCTTTCAAGATGTTTGCAAAAAATTCTGCCCATTGGAATGACCCGGCATGCAAATTAAGAAGGCCCAAAACAGATTGCACCTCCTTCAACGTTGCACGCTTGCAAGAACGCAAGGCGGAGAGGGCAACCTGCAGCTTGCTGACCTTATCAGCCGGCAATTTGCAACAACCCGCCTCTGTGTCAATCTCGATCCCGAGAAAAGACAAACAAGAAGCGGGCCCCTCCGTCTTGTCATCCACGACGGGAACACCGAAGTGCCAAAAAAGGGACCGAGCGGAAAAAAGAGCCCGCTGACACGCATCAGAGCCGACTGGGCCTACAAAAAGAAAATCATCCAAGTATTGAGCAAGGGAGTCATGCTTGCCCCCCACTTGAACGCACCAATTGAGAAACGTGCTAAATTTCTCAAAAAGGGCGCAGGAAATGGCACAGCCCATCGGTAAGCACTTGTCGATGAAATAACCAGCCTCCAACCGAAAACCCATGAATCTAAACGAATCCGGATGAAGGGGAAGAAGACAAAAAGCTGACTCAATGTCCAGCTTCGCCATCAACGCACCTCGCCCATTTGACCGAACCATATTAATGGCCGAGTCAAAGGACTGGTAAACAACGGAACAGACCTTGGGGTCTATTCCATCATTCACCGACCCCCCATCCGGATAAGAAAGATGTTGGATAAGGCGAAATTTACCCGGGGTCTTCTTAGGGACAACCCCTACCGGGGAGATAACTAAATCTGGGATGGGAGAGGAGCGAAAAGGACCTGCTACCCTGCCTAAAGCTACTTCTTCCATAACCTTTGCAAGAACTGCCGATTTAAGATTCCGGAGGCACCCTGTGTTAACAGATCCTTTAATAGGAATTACAAAACCATCCTTAAAACCAGATTTTAATATAAAGGCATCCGCCCTATTAGGATATCTGTTCAGCCAAGGAACCATGGGCAACTTAATTGGGGACACTGCCCTGTCCAGCACCCCTGGTTGCGGAACCAGACTGTTTCTGCTGGGATGATGACTCCGAATGGCCGGAGGTCTGCTGATTGGAGGTACAACCCTTAGCCGAGTGAGGTCCCCCACAGCGATTGCAAACGTGTCGGAAACGACAGCCGACCCTCTGACGCATCTGTTGAAGTTAAAGGCAAAACACTTGCGTTTATCGCGCCCAAATTGGGAAGATCGTCCTGCACCTGTGGAGGACTTAGGAAAGGATGTCCCCTCAGCTGCTTCGTTAACCGGTTGTGCAAGCCGCATCCAGATCTGCATATCATGAGATCCAAATGCGATACTCTTGCGCCCGCCAAATTTTTTCCGGAAGCACTCGTCGTAATCACACTAAAGCCCGGATTTAGCCGACGCATGCCGATCCTGAATTAAATAAAAATATTTCCAGACATCGATGTGTTCCGTCGGCCGCCGTTCGAGGTAACATGCTGCAAAAAACGAAAAACCGGCCAACCACCTAAGGAAGGTCTTGTAATTATCCTCCCCAATGCCTCATTTGGCCTTCGCAGCCGCCAGCCACTTCTTGCCTTTGTATGTGACACAAAAAAGGTCCACGTACTGGCCCCTCTTGATCCGCTCCCGTGACGACTGCCGGACATCCCAAAGGATCTCCGAATTGTCCTGCAGAATTGGACGGGGACCAGTAGGCTTCTTAGGCTTGTATGTAGCCTTCTTGTGACCCTTTGAATTTATGCCCTGCCCCGCTAGAATAGAAGACTTAAGGGTCTTCTTGAGCAAACGCATAACTTTGGCGGGTGCTAATTGAGACTCTGTGGACCCGATGCTAGAACTAACGGACCCAGCACAGGACTCAGCCGATACCGGCGACTCACCCGACCTGCTGCCACTGGAAGAGCGAGACCGCTCCGCTTGCTGAGAAGTGCCGGGTTGCTCA
>WWET01001343.1:353104-366383 GCA_011038615.1 Limnodynastes dumerilii | reverse complement strand
TCCTCACATTCCTCTGTCTAACACTCACCTGTCTGACTCAGGTCAGACCCTGCTGCCTGTCCCCTCGCATTCCTCTGTCTAACACTCACCTGTCTGACTCAGGTCAGACCCTGCTGCCTCTCTCCTCACACCCCTCTGTTTATCTACCTGTGCAGTACTTACCTCTGGCACATAGTGCCTTGCCTCCATTTACCTTTACTCTGCACTATCTCATGGTACAGAGTGCCACAGTTGCTTCACTTACCTGTCTGCTCTAAGGGTGTATTCTCTCCTATCTTCACACACGGTACTCTTGGGGCGCAGCCAAGCCCAACCCCACCACCAGGGGCAATGGTGAACACCACCCGAAGGTAAATCTCGCATCCTGGTGCTACTGTGCGTCACACCCTAACATTTACCTTGTCTGTCTCAGTCTTGCCTGTCTGTATTTACCTGCAATCTGTACCTTGCCGCAGATATTCATAACACATGCATGGCAGAATTTTCCCTGATTTTGGGAAAGGTTTAATATAGATAGCGCCCAGTGTTTACATTCCTTTTGAGCACAACGCTATGTTTTGCTTATTTTTTTGGTCCTTTTGATCAATTCAAATGAAAATTTAAAATGGTGCAGGAGTATATAGACAACTTTATTATTGCTCTTAAAAGGTACAAATTCAGCTTAAAAAAATTATATTAGAATTCAAGAGAATTTTTAAAAAAGCAATAAATAGCATAAACCAAATATATATACACAAAAGTCAAATAACAGAAAAATGTTCGCTTAAAATTCCTAATGTTTGCTTGCTTTGTAACTTCAGAATTGATTTATATTATAATATATAATATATAATACTTTATAAAATGCCTTACATAAAAGTGAAAAATGTGCAAATAGAGCCTCATACAAAGATGAAAGAAAATGTTGCAGCTTTTATTCAAATGACCTAAAAATTATGCTGCAAAGTAGTATATATGCATAAAATGGCTAATAAATTATTAGCACAGAAAAATGAGAATTCCTCCTGTGCTCAGACAATATCCAATAAAATACATACTGCACAGACAGTAAGATAAATAACGTGACATTTTCAGGTGCTCTTTAACTTCTTTTACTAGTTCAGTATTTTACAGTCTACCTCGTTATTCTTTTTATGGCAGAGAATTTATAGAGTAAGATGAGGTAATAGCAATATTTTTCTGCAGACTTCCAAAAATTAGCAGTGAGAAAAATTCCTGAAGCCTGAGATTAGGATTTCATAATTAAAAAGATGACTGTACATCCTTATAAAAGTAAATTGTTATTATGTCTTAAATAGTAAATATGCATGTACTATATTTATCTATATAGCAGATGTGTGAGATGTGTTTTTTCCAAAACTACTCCGATATATTTTGTTTTCAGTTATGGATAAAATCAAGTTTAAAAAGTTTTTGTTCTTATATTATTATTTAACTCCTTAGTATTTCTTTACAGTCAATGGGCCAGATCCAGACCTAAGTACTTGCTACGTTACATTGCGTAGCATATTTATGCTAGCTTACTAGCTTACTTTAAATGCAGTCCCCTAGGCACTTCCCTCGCTCGTACATACTTTGCCCATTTTACGCTTCCCAAACCCTACCTTAACTTTTCAATGCTTAAGTACTGACATACCTAATGGATTCACGTACGTATCGGCCTAACCCGTATGATTTAAATGCCTCCCTCCACCTACAAAACATAACTACAGGTGTCATATGGATGCCCCCGCCACTTCGTCCATAGTTACACTAATGGTACGTACATTCAGAGTTATGTGCCTGCGCAGTACAAATAGGCGATTTTACGTCAGCGGCTAACGTAAAAACGCTAACCTACTTAGGTCTAGATCTACCCCAATGTTCTAATGTCAACTGCATTACTGTCAATATTTCTGCAGTATTTTCATTAATGTCAATATTAAGATGTGGCTGCATTTGCTATGCACATTCAAGCTATGCACGTATTCAGTAGGATTTCAGCATGGGTGACAGAATGGGCTGAAACCCCATATCACAATAACTGATTGAGGACACATCTGTCTGGTGGTAAAGTAGTGGTAAGCAAGATGGGATTTTGATTACAAAAAACAGCATCTATAGTAAACCTTTTTCTTCTGGTACCATCTATTCAACTCTAATATTACTAGAAGGCTTGTGCAACATAATGAGATGCCTATAGAAATTCAAACAGAAAGTGGCATTCTGCAAAGAGAAAGTGCAATAAATTGGAGCACACTGGGTTTCCCATATCCCTTAACACCCATAAGCTGCCAACTTCAGCAAATACATTTTGTTTTTAAAGACAATATGTCATGATCCTGCACTTATGTAATGGACATATTTTTGCCAAGATTTAAGCCACAAAACTAAAAGGTGTGGAGTATAACATGCCCCCAGAGCTCACCAGAGCCCAACGTGAATCTGGACAGCTTTAGCCAGTTCATCATCACAGGATATAGTGCAGTCCAGAGATAAGAATATATAAAGAAACTCGGAGTGCAAGAACAGCCACAGAGACTGGCCTAGAAACCTACTTGATGTAGGGTTCTGGAAACGAGGATATACAGAGATAGAGAATAGTCCATCTTTGAACACGGAGTTATAGAGATGCATGCAAAACCTATAAGGCACAGGGTAACACTGGAAGAATCTCTTGGTAAGAGATAACCCACAACAGTAAGGAGAAAATATATGGCATCTACTGGAGACATATGGTAACTCACAGGAACAGTAGGAAGGGTATAGGAAGGGTATAAGCAACATAACTAAATCCCAAGGGAAAACAGGGACGTCAGAGGAAATAGCAGCTGACAAGAAGCTCGGGTACAGATGCTAGCTCTGGCACAGACTAAGTGCCTAAGTCAGAGTCAATAGCATGCGGTCATTGACATCACTTCCATTGACAACAGCTATGATTTGCAGGTATGTATTCTGTTACCTGTTAATGGCATTGCTTATACAAAGAAGAGTGGTTGTTGCTCCCTGTGTCCTAAAGTGCAAGTTTCTTCCCATTGCTTAGCAATGGTGTTACAGGGAAAGGAGTCTAAATGGGTTATGGTGTTAGCTGAAGCCTCTAGTGGTGAGGACAGTTTTGTGCAGCAGACATCCTGCAGGTCGCAGCCCCTGGTGGTGGTATCTAGCACTGTGGGAAGTGACTGGCCAATATACAATAGGAAAATGTGTACAGAGTGCTTCAAAGTGCCTGGTAAGATGTAGTGTAACGATACAAAGTGAGGAGTAGAAATGAACTACAGAGTTAGAAAGCTTGTAACAAATAGGAAACAGAAGCGTTCATCAATGCTTGTGATAAAGAGACACTACTGATAGTAGCAGAAATGTCCATCCCTGATAGTGATGCAGGGATAGTGCTGTTAGAAGCAGAAGCATGTGTCCTTGTTAGTGATGTAGGGATATTGCAGGAATTGCAACTGACAAAAGACATGCAAGCTCACACCTAGACATATATTGAGGAAATTAAATAACCTCTTCAGTCTTAAACACTGAATCATTAACAGGTGTTAGATTTTTTTGTTCTTTTTTACCGATTAATACATTTAAGAAAAATACGATAAGAAAAATGTAGTTCTACTGTGACATCAAGCTTGAAGTACTGCTGATTACTATTAAATTGATTATCCGACATTAATTTGTGTTACATGGGAGCCTAGCTAACATCAATCTGAGTTACAGTTTTATATCACGGTGCATTCAATTCACATGACTGCAGCTGTGTGACAGTGCAGCTTGGCCAGGCATGTACATGTGTCCTATTATTGTTCAGTTATTTGTCCCACTCTTTCGCTTGTGTTCTTTTGTATTTGCAGGTGCTTTTTTTTGTCTATACCTTGTATTAAACCTTTTTGCTACATTTTACAACCACAGAAGTTGGATTGGGCAATCACATATTACTACATTAATAGTTCCTCCCTCTTTGATTTCAAATTACTATGCTATAATGTTGTCAGTGAGCGAGAAGTAAAATGTGAGAAGAAATTGCATGTGGAAAGAAGAACAAATGGAGCAAAAAATAGTGAAAAGATGAGAGTGGATCTCTAGTAATTAGGTACTTTGTCTGTTGTATGGAGAGGGAGCTTTGAGGGTTGTGGTTAAAGGAACATGTAAACAAAAAATGTGTGTTTGTATGTGTGTGTGTGTGGGGGGGGGGATAACTCACAAATGGGAACTAATACACTAATGTATAAAAATTAGTCATGCATAGTCCATATGTATGCTTGTTTAGGCACAATTTTTCGTACTGCATATGCACATTGCTTTCCTCACAAATTCAATCGATATCATATTCATATCAGGCAAACTCCCTTGTCACTAAAATGAAAAAAAAAAAAACCTCAAAAGTCAATGCCAGTACAAATTTTTAAATAAAAAGGAAATTTGTTTAACAAAGTTTTTGCAACCTTAAAATGTTATTAAATGTGTGCAAAAAGAAAGACAATACTGTATCCAACTCTTACCATTAAATATCATATCATTAAATATAAATATGTCTCACGTATATTTCAGGACAGATGCTCAGTTGCTGCAGAAATGTAACATAATAGTCAACCTTTTGCTTCTCTGATTCCATTTTAAGCACTTGGTTAAAAAATATTCCATGCTTATTTCTGCCTACTTATCTTATATTTCCTTTCAGCATCCAATGATCAAGATCATAATGGAAAGCTTAGTTTATTCATTATTCATTCAGGACTTGCCTCATTATATAATACATCCTTGCTGTTACACGCTGTCAGAGTAACTCTGACAGCACTTAACCTTGTGCCTTACCTGATGGTCTTTAGGACCTAGCATTCCTGTCTGCACTGTTGCTCGGGGTGTGTCTCCTTTCCGACTCTGATTGGTGGCAGGAAGTTTAAATAGCTTTCCCCATGTATTTCTCACCACCGGTGATAGCGTCTGGTTTCCTGCGTCTAGCCTGCTGTTTGAATCATGTGCCTAGTGCTTTTGTTGGCGTCTGCTGTTCTCCCATTGCCTTTGTTACCCTTACCTTCTGTGTGTTTGCGCGCGCTGGCAGTGTCTTACTTCGGTGAGGGCAATCAGCCTCACTCTCTGTCTCTCAGTGTTTCTGAGTCGCAGTTATCTGACTCCAGCCCCATTCCGTGTTCTTAGTTTATCCAGCTCCTTTCTGTGTTTGTCATATGCCAGAGTGTGTGTGCTGTGTGTAGAGCTTACCCCAGTAGCTCTCAAGTATTTCCAGCCCCATTCTGTGTTTGTCATCTGCCAGAGTGTGTGTGCAGTGTTTAGAGTTCACCACAGCAACTCTCAGTTTATCCAGCTCCATTCTGTGTTTGTCATCTGCCAGAGTGTGTGTGCTGTGTGTAGAGCTTACTCCATTAGCTTTCAGTATTTCTAGCCTCATTCTGTTTGTCATTTGCCAGAGTGTGTGCACAGTGTTTAGAGTTTACTCCAGCAACTCTCAGTTTATCCAGCTCCATTCTGTGTTTGTCATCTGCCAGAGTGTTTGCGTAGTGTCTAGAGTTCACTCCAGCAACTCTCAATCTGTCCAGCCCCATTCTGTGTTTGTCATCTGCCAGAGTGTGCATGCTGTGTTTAGAATACTCCCCAGCAACTCTTGGTATATCCAGTTCCATTCTGTGTTTGTCAACTACCAGAGTGTGTGTGCTGTGCTTAGAGTGTACCTCAGTAGCTCCCCGCTCTCCAGCTACTTTCCCTGCTCCCCTGTGGGGCGTCTGTCTTGTTCAGGGCTTAACATTAAGATAGGCCAGTCCTTCCTGATAGGCTCTTCAGCCACTCATCTTGTACTTGTTACTTACCTCTGGTCTCTTCCCTGTCAGTGCACTTACTGTTTGTCTGGCCCTTCTCAGAGCATACCTATAGGGAAGTCTACTCCATCCTGTTTGTCAGTAGTCTCCCTCATCCTTCTTATCGCTCATCTCATTTTTACTATATCGGTACGTGTGTTGTACGCCTGGGTTCCTGCTCCTGTTAGCGGCCTATTAAGTAACTCCAGGGACTGTCACCAGGGGCCGCGACCTGCTGGGATCCTTGCAGCCCAGACTATCCTCACCATTAGAGGCTCTAGTGAAGACCGGATCCCAGCTAGCCTCCGCGCCCCGGTGTGGTACCTGGGTGCCCGTAATACTTGCAATAACAATACTTGCTGCAAGCCTGCTTCTCATGAATACAAGAATTGACAGCAGAGTAGGAGAAGCAATTAATTTAAAGACAAGACACAGATATTAACAGACTCTGTAGCTATGATAAAAACTCTTTAAAACAAATTTATTCATAAATCAAAACTCCATTCTCATGATCAAAGAGAAAAGTGTGTTGTAAACACTTTTCTGACAATCTGTTGATATATTGATAAGCTAATAAACAATCTTCCAAGATGTGCCGATCAATGAGGATCAAAAGTAATTGTTGATTAAATATTGATTAAGTAAAACTAAAAGGCAGATCAAAAGCGAGTAATTATCCATACACAGCACTAGTTGATAGCAATCAGGATATGTTAGCCCTAGGCAGTTTACATTTGCAATGGTTGATGTACGTAGCCCAGCTAGATTCATTTTTCATTGTGAAGTTCATAGAATTCATAGTGCTAACTATTAATTAATACAAACAGCATACTAGAAAACAATCAATACCCCAAGCCACAAATTTAAAGTCATAAATACAGATTCTTTGTATATATTTATTTTTAATCGACATAAGAAAGCTATTCCATGTTTTGGTTTTGAATACTTATAAAAGAAAAAAAACCATTTTAGAAAAGCACAATGGGGCTGACACAGAACTGCACTTACACCCATTTTTCTTAGGTGTAAGCATGATGCTTATTAACACTGCACATGTGCACAACAGGTGCAAGCACAAAAAGATGGAAGCAAAGTAATTATCTGTATGTATTTGCTTCCATATGCTCTGTGCTAGGTGAACAGGGTGTTCCACTATATTTAAATGAGAATTTAGGCTGTTTAATGCTGCTGTGTGTGCGGTAGCAGTCCTAATTCCTTGTGCTTCCTCCTAAAACATTAAACAAGCTCAGAGCTGGAATGAATGTATTACAGAAGAGATCATGGGGGAACGCACATTTCTGCAGTATCAGACCAAAGGGTCATAAATCTTATGATTGGCCCTATAAATTGATAGATGTGTACCTAGCTTTAGGCTGTACTTAATTTCAAATAAAGTCTAAAACTAAGATCTTAAAGTAACCATATCTTGCTAAAAGGACGATCTGATCCTATGAAAATGGACAACTTCAAGTCAGTCAAAGGCACCATCCAGAATATAAAGTTAGTATCTATGGGGCTGATCCAGAGCTACGCCCGGCGTAGTAACTACGGCGGGTGTAAGCATAAGATCTGCTGAAAAGCCGATCTATGCATGCGCCGCACAGATGTTGCCTGGCGTAACTACAGCAACGCCCCTATCGTCGATCAGGCGTCCGTAGCACCAGTGTAGTAACGCTGGAGGGGCCGTCCCCCAGCATTTCTACACTCTAGTTAGTATAGGGAGGTGGGAGGAGGGAGGGTAATGAGTTTGGGAGGCCGGCTTTATCGTACTAATGCCGCCGTCCCAGTGTAGTTACCCTCGCTTACGCTGGCTGAAGTTAGGGTAGCCTTCAGGCGGCATAAGCGAGAGTAACTACGCTGAGGACAGGGGGAGTGTCAGGGGGAATTCCACAATGTAACACTGAGCGTTAGTACGCTCAGCGCTACATCGTAGGTCTGGATCAGGCCCTATCAGATTAACAATAAAATCAGCTCATACATTTGTATGTTAGGGTCTACCTCCCCAACATACAAATCCTATAAGCAATAAAAGTACCTCTAACAACTCTGCACTATCTAATAAAAATAAACTTAATAAAAAGCTAAAATGTATTGACCATAAAATGGCAGGCAGCTCTTTGACATGTGAAGCACAATGGTATCGCTGTCCCACATGGCATCGCTATCCCACATGGCATCAATCTTTTCCAGTAGTCACGCTCAGTAGTCAGGACTTCTGTGAGCAAAGAGTGCTTCCTAGCAAATGGAGGATTAGATACCAGGTGCCGGTGGAATACTGTGCTAACCACCTTCGGAGAGGCCAGTATGAGGTGGTGAAGCTTCATCTTGTGGAGGAAGTACAGTTCCATCTGCCGAAATTTGGCCTTGCTAATGACTTCACTCCACACTATCCTGTGACTGAGCGTGATTACTGGAAAAGATTGATGCCACTTGGGATAGCGATACCATTGTGCTTCACATGTCAAAGAGCTGTCTGCCATATTATAGTCTATACATTTTAGCTCTTTATTAGGTTTATTTTTATTAGATAGTGTAGCACAGAGTTGTTAGAGGTACTTTTATTGCTTTTATTACTTAAATTGGACCTGACAACAGGTCATTTAAAGTTGATCCTGTGCTTTACTGCATACTGTATTGTGCATTATCTCACTTCCAATATTCAGTTGATTGGAGAAATTGTTCTTTTCAGTAGAACAATAAAGGCACCTGGTGCAATGCATTATCCAATCAGAAAACGTAGAAATGCTCAACTGAAATGAACTACATTGTGTGCACTAACTAACAACAACAACAAACTATGCTTGTTACAATGTTCAAAGCAGCCAATTTTACTGCTACACTCTATTGCACTATACATGTAATAAATGTGAAGAAATTATTTTGTGCTTTCTTATGTAGTTTATTTAAAGCTGCAATGAAGTGTGTATATGTTGTTGCTAAAAATATCAAATGGCTTGAAGGGCAATAGTAATTACTGAGGTAATGTACATAAAAGCATTTTCTTGTTTTGACACCTAACTTGACATAAAGTAGTAATTTATCAAAATAAATTGTTACACTGACTGAAGGAGCAGCGCGATGTGTGTCAAGTCTTTTGTGCAGCTCCACTGGAGGAAAGCAAAATGACATGCAGTTGTGATGTGCATATAAACAGTCAACTAACTGACTTCATTAGCAGAATGTGCGTCACCTTAGTTCAACATATAACATTTATAGTAACTGAACAATATTTTTTAGCAGCAATACGTATACTTGGGGAAGCTTACGCAATAAATCAAAATATATGTATAATACCTACTAATGACTGTAAAAATAGTTCATCCTGGTAAATTACTATGGGAAGATTGTACACATTGGACTGATCCAAACTGACACGTAAAAAAATATCCTACAATATGTTTGAGAAAGCACAATGCAAATAATGGAAGATTTATGGTGATCCAATTTAGCTTTGGCTCCATATGCAAGTGTGATCAGTCAGTAGTGGCCACATAACATTCAAGCATAATGCAATATAAATATATATATTTATTTATTTGTTTCTTTTTTTTTCTTAAATCTAACATGCTTCTTCTATGTTGTCGTTACAATGCATACACAAACCTTCCATATATTTAGTGAAGCAATCACAAGGTTAAATACAATCGCAATGGTCTTATATAGCTGTGAAGTAATCAGCAGCTTTAATTGACTTGGTACCGCCCTACAGAAGGTGTTTATCTGTAATTGTTGCATACTTAGGCTAAAATCTGCGTCTAAATTGGGCTCATTACTGTGAACATGCTCTTACTGTACATTGACAATTGTAATTCACCCCTTCCCTGCTCCATGATAACAATCTAGTTATAAGTGTAGCAGCTCTGAGTTGCTTTCTGGTCTGAATTTCTGCCATTGCTCTATTCTGGCCAAACACAGCTTGAATGTGTGCAGCAACAGCTAGAGTCAGTCTGGGCCGTGGAATAAAAGGGCATGTGCCCCCAGGCTGCTTTGCCATGAGGTGTTTTAGGGGTGACTCTTTCAGACCTGAAACTGGCTATCCAGAACAGGTGTTTACACTCCTCTTGCTTGGGATATTTAAATAGGGAAACCAATGTTGTGAGTGGAATACTTAAGGGTGCCTTCAACCCTATTAAACTTCCTCAGCGCTGCTCTACTACATTAAATTCTGTATGTTAGCCTCCCGTCTGCTCCAAAGTCTGGATCCGGTTGCATGACCCATATTCCCAGTGCAACACTGAGTAGAGAAAAAGCTGTTATCAGTTTGACATATAGAAACAGTCTTCTTCTTCAGGTCACCTGGAGGCATATACATCTTGGACCTGATTCGGAGTCTTAAAGCAGCAGACGTGCAGGTCTATGGTTAAAAATGCATGCAACGTAGCCAGAGTTCTAACAGTAGCCACTCCAAATAGCTTTTACTGAAAATGTGCACTCATTTAAAACATGCAAAGATATGTATAGGGGAAAATAGGCTGAGCAGCAGATACAAATGTTCATGTTTTAATGTATTGTTTTAAAATAATTAATAGTAAAAAATAGTCAAAAGTATAATTAAACAAAATAAAACATCTTAAAACCTTTAAATTGAAAAAAAAAAATGCCTGAGCAAAGAGATTAATCTTACTATTCAGCATTAAAAAAATTAGTGTACTAAAGTGGAGAAACTGTATCAAATGATAATTTCCTCTTACAGTAGAAACAGATCCTTATGATAAAAATGCAGCAGGACAAGACCTAATATTTTCATATAAGTATTGAAATAATAAGTGTGATTAAAACCTTTCTGGAAACTGGGCAAACACCATTTTCCTCAAACTGGCTGTAATAAAATCAAACCTCCAAAGAAATATATATTATTAAAAACTGGAGCCCTGTTCTCTTTCCAGTGCTTTAATAACAAAGGGTATGCCAAACTCCCAAACTCTAATATTAGCAAGTCACCAGTTTTCATCACTGAAAAGCAGCAGGGTTTTTTATTTAATTAGTTTTATTTATTAAATCTTGGACATTTTAAAATCAAAGACATATTAAATGCTTGAAAAAATAAAATGATGAAGAACCATTATGATGATGATGATGATGATGACTATTATTACTAATATTGGACCTAATTCACAACTAAGTAAGAACAGGATTTAAGGGGCAGATCCAGACCTAAGTGCTTGTTAGGTTACACCGCATAGCGTATTTACGCTGGCGTATTTTCTATGCCCTCCCCTAGGCACTCCCCTCGCTCGTGCGTACTTTTGCCGTTTTACGCTTCCCAAACCCTACCTTAACTTTTCAAAGCGTAAGTACTGACGTACGTAATGGATTCACGTACGTTACAGCCTAACCCGGCCCATACTGTACAATTTAAATGGCTCCCTCCGCCTACCAAACGTAACTACAGGTGTCGTATGGATGAACGCTGATGGTACGTACGTTCAGAGTTATATGGTGTAACATCTGCCGCGTGCATGCGCAGTAAATATATATGCGCGATTTTACGTGTATTTAAGAACAGTTAAACTGAGCATGACCAGAACTGAAAACTACGCACTTAACCTATGTAAGAATGATTCACAGAAAAGAACGGGCTATATAGAAATGCTTCATGCTTGAGAATGTAATGACATCTGCATGCATGGTTGGAGAGGCAAGACTCTCAATGCAATTGAGCAGCATTCGGGCTACTAATGTACAGTATGGACATCCTCGAGACTGAAGAATGATTCACAGTTAAGAAGGCCTTGCGGAAACTAACATACGCACGGGAAAAGATAAGAATTCCTCCTACTATTCTTAAGTTGACATCTGCATGGTTAACAGAGGATTTTAATAATTTTCTACTTTTTTTCATATTGCAATTTAAAAAAAAAAATTCTGTTACTTTTGGTAATTAGAAAATAAAGAGAGCCTAAGAAAATCAATCTGCTTCCTAATTTAATCAATTAATGTTTTTCTTAGCTTAGCTGTGAATCATGAAGCTATTAAAGATCCTAAATATACACACAATTCTCAGTTGAGAAACAAAGCTGTTCCTAAATATACGCACCTAGAAAAAAGAACGTTCTTATCTCCTAAACTGAAAACTACGCGCTTAACCTATGTAAGAATGATTCACAAAAAAGAACGGGCTATATAGAAATGCTTCATGCTTAAGAATGTAATGACATCTGCATGCGTGGCTGGAGAGGCAAGACTCTAAATGCAATTGAGCAGCATTTGGGCTACTAATGTACAGTATGGGCATTTCTCGAGACTGAAGAATGATTCACAGTTAAGAAGGCCTTGCGGAAACTAACATACGCACGAGAAAAAGATAAGAATGCCTCCTACTATTCTTAAGTTGACATCTGCATGGTTAACAGAGGATTTTAATCATTTTCTACATTTTTCATATTGCAATTTTTTAAAACATTTCTGTTACTTTTGGTAATTATAAAATAAAGAGAGCCTAAGAAAATCAATCTGCTTCTTAATTTAATCAATTAATGTTTTTCTTAGCTTAGCTGTGAAACATGAGGCTATTAAAGATCCTAAATATACACACAATTCTCAGTTGAGAAACAAAGCTGTTCCTAAATATACGCACCTAGAAAAAAGAACGTTCTTATCTCCTAAGAAGGGGTGTTGTTAGCATTTTTCTTTAGGATCTGTGAATCGTTTTTACTGATTTGCTCTATGCGTGTATGTAGGAACGTTCCTAAATTATTTCTTAAATGAGAAACTTAGAAAGAGCTTAAACATATCATCTATTACTCAAAGCAATTATGCCTCAATGAGCATTTGACAAATTAAATGTATTTTATAACGATTGGCCTGTAAATATTTTGATAATCTAAACATGTTTGTTTTGTCTTAAATAACCATAAAATTATAGAATTCAATGGGTGTATAAGGTGTTTAAACATGATAGAGCAATAGAGTAGAAGCAGTACCAGAAGTATCAACACAACCTATAACTAAATTTATTCTATATTAAAATAGATTATTTTAGTCCCTGAAAGGAAGAGTATCTGCTGGACATGATCCATAGTGTTTGTGGAGGACAAGTGCAGAGAGGCTATGCAAACGCTAACGCCTATTCAAGAGTTTTGTCAGTATGAAGTCTGCTTGCTCCCGGATTTAATTATCGCTGCACTTATACCTAAAAAAAAGTATAACCACAGCTCACAGCTATTTGTTGAATTTAATAGATTTTATCAAATATATTAGTTAATTAGTTACTAAAATAAAAAATCCCGGGCGCAACACAGCAACATTGGATTGGTAACTGAGGTATACTTTTTCAGCATGCATTCATTTTCTGATATAATAGTTAGATGATAGACTGAATAACAGTTTCACAAACCTTTATACCAAGCTCAATGTTTTCTCCTCCATATACATCCATTCCTGGGTCCAGTAGGCCAATCTCTCCAAAGAACTGTCTGTTCACAACAAAAGAGCAGCCAATCATTGCAGGTGTTCTAAGTAAAAGAGAAGAAAAATAGCCAAATTATCTGCAGCGG
>WWET01001343.1:335720-348880 GCA_011038615.1 Limnodynastes dumerilii | reverse complement strand
TTGGAAATCAATATTCACATTTGTATTTATCTCTGAGTGCCAGTTATATATATATATATATATATATATATATATATATATATTACATATTCTTACAAAGTAAATTTGTACCAGATCCAGACCTACAGTCATTGCTCTTGGAGATCTGAGTGCAGCGATCTGTAACCAGGTCCCTCCTGTCAAGGTGAGGCCGTTCTCCTCAAGGGCAAGAGAGTTACAATGGCAGGACCCTATTTTAATATTTCTGCACTGTACCCACATAAAATGGGGATGGTGCAGAAGTCTAGGTAATACATAAGGGCTAAAACTTTCACAATAACCTACAATACTGGTAGTTGTTATATTTTTAATTTCCTATGTGGCAGTGGTTGCCAGACTTTTGGGCTAAGGGATCTACTCTAAATTAAAAAAATCTTTTGAGATCTACCATAGTCCAAAATAATCAAAATGCTATACTTTTTAGGGGGCTAAGAGCCAATGAACACATAAAACAAACTAAAACTATAATTTCCAGACTCTATGTCTGCCCCTTATAATGTACAGCCTCCATGTCTGTTCCTTATAATGTCCAGCCTCCATTATCCCTTCCTCCGCGGCGCTCCCTCTCTCTGCTGCTGCCTTTCTCAGTCTGCCGGTGGTCACGTGATGCGGTAGTTGTAATACAGGGCTCCTACGGGAGCCCTGTAGGACCAAATCTGCTTGTAGAATGGCAGTGACTGCATAGATTCGATCACTGCCATTCACAGTAACAGTTTTTGTCCTACAGGACTCCCGTAGGAGCCCTGTATCACCTATACTGTGTAGTGTAAATTTACAAAAATAAACAAAAAACACAACTTTGTCCCGAGAGTCTGATCTCTCGGGACAAGTTGTAAAGCGGTGATCGGGACACTTGGGAGGCACGATCGACTGTTCACCCGACCACGACCACGATCGACTGTTGGGCCACCCCTGCTATATGGGAATTGCACAACTGATAGATAATACAGACAAAACCTGAATAAAATTACTATATACTGTGTAATTACCATTAATAAAATAAAATTTTATGGACATATCATATATTTCAGTACCCTCCGTGATAGTTACATCCTGTACTTTACAGTCATTTTATTCATTTTTTGTCTGTATATCGTCCTAAACTGTGCAATATCTGTAGACCGGAACAAGAGTTAGAAAACAAAAGGAGGAAAAAGTGGAAAGTTACACCTGGGCAAAACCATGTTGAATTGCCGGGGAGGCAAGTTGCATCTGTTGCAATAAGCATAACAGTTGAGATGTGATGATTCCTAGCCCAAGTCTAAACCGCAGTTTAAATGTAAATCTGGTCAGCATGGGCCAGATCCAGAGCTACGCTTTTACTACGCTGTGTTCTTACGCTAGCGTACCTTCGCTGCACTCCCCTCGGCACACCCCTTTCATGTACGAATTTTAGGCGGCTTACGCTTTCCATACCCTACCTTAACTTTACGCTGTGTAACCACTAGCGGACGGACTTCAGACACGTAGCGACGCTGCTAAGCATGCCCCTCCCGTACGATTTAAATGCTTCACTCCACCTTCGAAGCGTAAATACTAGTGGCGTATGGCTGGCACGCCCCATCGTAAGTTGATACGCTACAGATACGTGACTGCCCCTTACGCTATGTCTTTCGTCGCGTAACATCTGCCGTGCGCATGCGCAGTAAGTACTAATGTGTGAATTTACGCTAGCGGCTATCGTAAATTCACTTGCGGACATTGTTCTGGTTCTACCCCCATGTGGTTATGTGCAATAAGCAAAAGAAAGCATTCACCCTGCATGCAAAAAAAAAGGCACTTACATTCTACATTTATGTTTAATCTGGAAATTAGTTGAGTTAAGAACCTTCATCTTTCAAATTTAATTCTCAGGTAAAATTTGCTTCTCCTCTCAGTTCAACATGGTTAGGATCAATCCTACACTTGATTTGCCCTTACTCTCAAACTCTACCAATCTCAAACCAGTATTGCCTAGGGCCCTAAGAGGTCAAAAGTCAGCTCTGCTTCATGAACAGTCACAGGTAAATGAATATGATGAATGTCAGGGTCAGTCGCGCTGATGACACTGCAGCCAGACCGAAACACTAAAAAGAGGATCCTACATCCTCTAAAAGAGAAATTGAAAAAAATGAGATATAGTGTTCCGGTTCGGCGCTGTGTATAACCAATCAATAATAAATATATACTAAGAAAGCAGGTGTAAAATCTACTAAACAGGTGTAATAGATTTCAAATGAAGGTGCTGTATCTTTAAGAAGAAAAGGGTTCTATACATGTTGTTCATCGTTCTGGTGCTGTATCTTTAAGAAGAAAAGGGTTCTATACATGTTGTTCATCGTTCTTTTTCTTCCACCGTGTAATGCATAGGTAGAGATCAGAAAAAAACAAATGTTAAAATACAGTGCAATTTATTACAAATACATAAAATATCCAAAATCCAAAAATGGAGCAAAAATACATACAGATATAAAAACAAAAAGATCCCTCAAGGATCCTGACGATCCCCATTTTGTGCCAGCAGCCCCCCCCAGCCACCCTCCCAGTACTCTCATCACGTGTCTCCAGCCTCACCCCCAGAACTTTAATCATGTGCCACCAGACTTCCCACCTCCCCAGTACTCCTATCATGTGTCTCCAGCCCCCCCTACCAGTGCTCCCATCATGTGCCACCAGCCCCCCCCCATAATGTTTTTTTCCTAACTTACCTGAGTCTTCCTGCGCTACGCTCTCCTCCTCCGGCAGGGGCGTGATACCGNNNNAAAACGTAGTTGCGAATTTTCGTAGCGCTGGATCCGGCCCTATGTAACTGCCACGGCAGCTCATGCAGGAACCTCCTGTATGAGCTGCCTGCCGATGTCCATAGCGTCATATCCTATGCCTATGGTGGTGGGGGATAGCAGGCGGAGGGGTGCCTCTCTGGCTTGGCGCCCCCCTTCCGCGTTTACCCTGCTTACCGGGTTTCGCCGGCCTTGTGTGCAACTATATAAGCGCTCCCTTGGCCCTCTCTATTTATTTAAAGCTTTTAGACCACAATATGGGAGTTATATGAGTAAATTTAGTCATTTCCCTCCTGATCAGATGTTTAGAAGTATATATAATTAATTGTGTGTGCAATTTGCCAGTCTACACAATAATGTGTCTCCTTGGTCTGATCCCAAGATGAATACATATCAGCACGCAGGGAGCAGATCACACAGTTGATTGCAAAACATGGACAGACTGTCCATACAAGTCAGTCATGCAGCATACAAGCACTGCATGGTAATATACTATAAGGATCCATAAGGAGAACAAGTGGCTGTGTAGTGCTTATTAGTGCTGATTCTTAAAAGGAGAAGAAAGATTGATATTCAATAAGTAGATGGCTCTCAGAGAGGATTTCTCATATTGTTTGGAAATAACACTATTTCCTAAGAAAATCAATAACCATAAAATATGTGAATATTTTCAGTAATATTTCTAAACAGACACAATGGTCACTTTCTTAATAAAAATTGTTTGTATTTCTTTGTAGATCCAGAGTAGAAAATGGTACCAAAAAATTACTTTCACAATATAAAAACAAAGGAAATAAAATGCCCCAACAACACTGCCATTAATCAATAATACCCCGTTTACACTGAGACAAAAACACAAGCCCTGACGACCCGGGTCGTGGGTCAGTGTGAATGGGTACGCCTGCTGCTACCCGGGTTTTCTGACCTGGAAATTAGACCCGGGACATTTGGAGGGTTATTCCTGGGTCTGACCCGGGTAGCCGCCAGTGTGAACAGCGCGACCCGGGTTTTTCAACCCGGATCACACTGAAATAAGCTGATTGGGGGGGAGTGAGACGTCTTTACATGATGACGTCAATAGTAAGCTGCTGATAAAGAGTCCCGGGTCAGACCCGTTCAGTGTGAACAGGCCTGACCCGGGAATTTCCCGTGTCTAAGAAGCAGTGTGAAAGGGGTCTGAGGAGCTGGGCTGATGTGTGCCCCGGCAATAACCCGGGTTAAAAATCCCGGGATATTGCAGGGGCGGCAGTGTGACCATGGTATTACAGACTATACCATTCTATCTGTAAAAGCATGTCTGGGAGCAGCTGCAGCTAAGAGGGGTGTGTTGTTCCACAGCAGGTATTATATAGCCCAACATTGGGACTGTCATTGTTAGAGTTAGGACCACCATATGCAGAAAGGTCTTGATGGTGGCTTATCATATATTTCCAAATATGTGTAACAGACATTTCTGTATTTTATATTACAGATAGACGGTATAGTCTGTTACTGGGTAATGGCAGTGTTGCTGGGGCACTAGCTTTCCTTTGTTTCTGCTGCTAGCAGATTATCCCTGCCTTTTATCCACCTGTTTGCATTTACCTATAAGCTGATCTGAGCAACTTCCATTTTGTGTACAATATAAAAACCCAATTTTCATGACATGATAAAAAAATATATAAATGGGTCATATAAAAAAATGATACCAAAGGTGAAAGAGTAGAAGAAGAAAAATTGGTTTGGCTCTAAGATGTAAATTAATTCCGGGTAGGAGAAAATTGTGTTTTTTTATTGTAAATATTATTATTTTTTGTATACCTACAGAATGCTTAAGCAGTGATTCCATAACTTTTATATTGCGTTTAAAGTATGCATTGCTAATGCAATGCTCAAAAATATTGAACTAAATTATGTTTTTAAAAAATTGAATCAACCTTTCTACTGCCCTTGTGGAAAAGAACTGACAGTGCATTTAGTACCAACTAGTTTAATGCTTAGAAACTAATTCTCAATATAAAGTATGATATTAATGGCAGTTAATGGAACATAATGGTAATGAATAGGTAGTGACTAATATAAATTAATATAGATTGACATCAATTAACAACTATAACAATATATTGTATATAATTATATAACAATTTCATATTTCAAAAAAATTGTAACAATGGACCAAATGTAGACATCCTGGGGCATTTTACCATTTCAGGATCAGAAAACACCTTGTTATGGAAAACACAGCTTTTGCAGGATGTATCCCGAACCTCTGGATCCGGAATTCCATCCTTGTTAAAGATCTTAAGTAGGGGGAAGAGGAGAGGGAGCAGGATGTTTCAGAGAGTGGAAGCCCTAACACTCTGTGGAAGGGGGAAGCATGCAAAAAGCACAGTAAGGGCTGGCTTCAGCCCTTATGAACTGTCCAGGCTTCTGCACCATCCCATCCCCACATTAAAGGTTCAGGTACGAGTCACCTGGCAGAAATCCTTATGAGAGGGGAGAGTAACCTCCTCTCGCCTCTGGATTTCTGGATGTGGCGGGGAGTTAGCACCAGACCTTCACTACCTCTGCGGTAGAGATCTGACGACAGTAGTAGCAAGATCTGGATCTGGTCCAAGGATTGTAACTAGCCTTTCTTCAAGTCTTAATTTCATTTTAAAGTTACTTATCGTGGTTGGAAGATGCAAGAGGAATGGCCATTTATTTATAATGACAGGTTTTGTCTTTTTGTTTTCACAGTATCAAGAGCCTGCAAACATACAAAACAATGATACCTGTAAATAAATGATGCTTAATAAAGTCATTATGTCCCACAGGCAATACACATTCACAATTAATATACTGTCTGCATTTAATAACTATGCCTATTAATTAACTCTCATGTCAGTTTTTATTATTTGTTTTTAATTATCAAAAGTTGCTTTCATTCTCCCTTGCTTATTTTAGTAATAACATTTCTCAGATAGTACTGAAAGCCTAAGTAAGACCAGATTAATTGGCACCAGGTTTTGGCCCCTCTCTTTGGAACAAGTTCATAAAACAAATTAGCTCCCATATCTCTAGTCTTTGCCTAAGAGCTCATTCAGAGAACAAAGTGGGAGGATATAAATCTTTTGACTTCCACATGAGGAGAAAATCCAATTCTTTCTTGCAAACTATATTTTAAAGCTATAGGGCCGGATTCAGAGCTCCGGCCGTGATGCAATTGAGGCCGGAGTTCTGTGAAAAGTGCTACTGCGCATGCGCAGTAATTTTTTAACTTAATCTACGTTACTTCTTGCAACGTAGATTCAGTACACGCGGTCTTTAAACCCGCGTGTACGCAACCTACGTTGCAAGAAGTAACGTAGATTACGTTTCAAAATTACTGCGCATGCGCAGTAGCACTTTTAGCAGAACTCCGGCCTCAATTGCATTGCGGCCGGAGCTCTGAATCCGGCCCATAGTTTAGAACACTACTTAAACTTATTTAACAGAATATACTGATAAAAATATAGGGTTGTATTCACACCAAAGAAGCTGTGGCTTCTAAGGTGTGTTTTTTTAAAGAAATGATAAACTATGCATGCAGAGTAGGTGATTTACGCTGTCTACTTATCATTTAGATAAGTTTATTGACGTAGTTGGTTAGGAAGAAAGAGATGTGCCAGGGCAGCCTCTGGGAGGTTTTAAGAAGAGTGGGTGCTGAGTGTGTATGGTAATGATCCAGGGAGGGTGTGGCAAAGGAACCTCAATGCGTATTTTCCTTCTTAGAAAGGAAAATATGCACAGCAAGTTAGGGTACCTTCATGGCACTCTTAAGTGCCCTAGGTTCATAAAATAAAGGGGAGGTTACGTGGGAGGGAACTTAGCAAGTTAGGTGCGGATACATGCATATTCGCACCTTCTTAAAGCTTTTGAATTTTAAACTACTGATGAGTCACACATATTAATGGTATTCTTCTAAGACTATGGTGTTTAATTAAAATTTTGACAAATTTTATAGTTAGGTCACAAAAGTCATTGGTCAGCAGGCTATCAGTTAAAGTTCTATCTAATGTTTTATAATGGTTTATATTAATAATAATAATTGTTTTAGTATCTGGGTTGGTATGTCAGTATTTAAACCTTTCGTCATTTATCCTGTCATTTGCTATACATTAAATGAAAGCTGTAGATTTGTATTCTTTTTTTTAACTTCCGAAATTTTTATTCAGTTTTTAATAATAAATGAGGGAGAGGGTACAGAATAAAGTAAAAGGGAGGGGAGGGGAACATCATGTGTTACATCATGTGGATAAACAAAGAAAGATAGTAATACTTGCCATAGTAGGTTCTGCTTCACAGAAGTTAGGTTAGAGTTTGACTATAATTACAATCAATATCTAGAGACACGACAAAACTATTATCTAGCCCTGTATATGCGGGCCCTAATTGGGACAGGAAACCCACTGCACAGTAGGTATGAATTACCGGGTGTGGATCCTAATTTGGCGCTGATTGTTGCCTACTTTCTTCCTGGAGATAATCTGACCAGGGGAGCCATTGGAAGAGAGGAGAATTGGCGGAGACTCGGTTTTCTGCCAATAGTGTTTCCATGGTGTGATTTTGGCAATTATTTTAGGTAGAGCAGGGAGATCCGCTGACTTCCATAATTGAGCTATCGGTGCTCTAGTTGCAGTTAGAATATGGCCAAGTAGGTACTTTTTCTCCCTAGGCAGGTCATCAGGGTAGATGTGCAGTAGCGCTATCTGTGGAGACGGGGAAATGGTATGATTCAGTACCTTGGTTGCCAGAGAGAATACGGCCTCCCAAAGAGGTTGTAGGTTAGAGCAGGACCAGAAAACATGTAACAAGTCTCCCGTTAAACCGCAGCCCTGCCAGCAAAGTTTAGAAGTAGCTGGCCACATTGTGTGCATTCTCGCAGGGGTAAGATAAAGTCTATTTAGTAACTTAATACACATTTCAATATGGTTGAAGCATCTTGACAATTTGAACGTTTGGGCGGATAGTTTAACCCACTGTTGTTGTGATAGCGTAATTCCCAAATCTCTCTCCCACTGGATGTGTGGGGGGGCTTTGCTCGGAGTGGGGTCTGGGGAAATTAAGATACCATACCAAAAAGAAATGGCTCCCGCACTACCGCCTTCTGACAAATGATGTTGGATATTAACTGGTGGGAGTTTCAGAGTGTTAGGCGTTTTAAGTGTAGTGGATACCCAATGGCTAAGCTGTAGGTAGCGAAATGTCTCATTAAATTGATTAACCAATTCTGAAAATGGGCGTAGACGTCCTTGGGGTATCAAGTGGTCAAGTTGATGTAGTCCCTGTTCTCTCCATCTAGTAGTATTAAGGTCAGGAATGAACTGAGTCAAGGCTGAAATAGGGAGGTTTCTAGTGGGTAGAACGAGGTCAGTGTATTGGCTTAAGAATTTGTCCCAAACCTTCAATGAATCCCCTATAGACCGCAGGGGAGGATCTAAATTAGGCCGATTTTTACTAGGCAGCCAAAGTAGGTCGGAGAGAGAAATTGTATTAAGCAAACTAGCTTCCAATCTCACCCAGGGTTTCTGTTGTCCGGAGCGGGACCAGTCCCGCAGCTGAGCCAACAGACAAGCAGTGTGATAGGCTCCTAAATCTGAAAGACCCAGCCCACCCGAGTCTCTAGAGAGAGTCATACGACGCAGGGCAATTTTAGGTTGCTTACACTTCCATATATACTTAGTCATAAGTTTGGCAAATTTGTCAATCTCCTGTTTGGGAGGAAGATAGAGGATGGCACGAAAGATGTACATTAATTTTGGCAGGAGTGACATTTTAAATGCCGCGATGCGGCCCAACCACGATATCTCATGTGTCACCCATGAGGATGTCAATTTGGAGAGTTGTGTATAGAGAGGGGTAAGATTTTCCAGGAGGACATCTTCCACAGCACATGTTATATGAATACCCAAATAGAGTAGGGACTTTTCTTTCCAGGAATAGGAGAATTTTCCTTGTAGGGAAGTCAAAGTGGGGGTTGGGAGGTTATTCGGTAATGCCTCAGTTTTAGTTGTGTTTAGTTTGTAATATGAGACAGCACTAAATGAAGTGAAGTTCTACTTGCGCCGTTTCTGGTTCTGTGACAAATAAAAGGACATCGTCTGCGAATAAACATAGTTTATGTTGCGTGTTGTTAAGGGAAATTCCTGGAAATTTAGGGAAAGCCCGGATCAGGTGCGTTAGGGGCTCCATTGTGAGGGCGAACATTAGAGGGGACAGGGGGCACCCTTGGCGGGTACCGTTTGTAATAGCGAAGGGAGCGAACAAGAACCCATTACTGAAGACTCTTGCAGATGGGCCATGGTATAGAGCCTCAATAGACTTAGAGATGGGTCCTTGGAACCCAAATCGATCAAGGACCGCTCGCATGAAGTCCCAATGTAGGCGATCAAACGCCTTTTCGGCGTCGAGCAAGAGTAATATGAGTTCTGTGGAAGAGTGATTAACCCAGTCCACTACGTTTAATACTCTGCGAGTGTTGTCCGGACCCTGACGCCCCAGAATAAACTCCACCTGATCCGGGTGGATAAGGGCGGGAAGTAAGGGGGCTAGTCTGTTCGCAATCGATTTAGCATAAAGTTTAATATCGGTATTTAGAAGGGCGATAGGCCTGCAATTCTTTACGTCTGTGGAAAGATTACCTGGTTTAGGGATTGTTACTATTTGTGCTTCTAACATTTCCGCTGGGAAGGTGCCAATCTCGGAAGCAGCATTATACAGGGTGGTGAGGATAGGGGCCAGTGTGTCGGGAAAAGCGCTATAAAAGTTATTAATATACCCATCAGGGCCTGGGGCTTTATTATTGGGCAAGGATTTAATGAATAGGTCAACCTCCGCTTGTGTCCAGGGGAGATTCAGGGCTTCCAAGGCAGTTTGTTTCAGTAAGGGTAGAGTCAATGAATCTAGGAAGTCAGTAATCAGCTCAGGAGTAGGCTGCGGAATAGACGAATCACTACATAAATTATATAGATCAGAGTAATATGTGGCAAATGTGTTAGCCATGTCGCAGGGGTTGAGAATTTTCTGGCCAGTTTTATCAAACAAGGATTTGATTCTATTGCGTGCAGTCTGCCCCTGTAGTTTATGGGCAAGCAGCCTGCCCGCTTTGTTACCAGCGACGTAGTATTTCTGTTGTAAAGCAATCATGGCATTGTGTGTTTGTTTCTGTAGGTGTTTGTTTAGGTCCGCTCTAGCTTTGATTAATTGCTTTTTAGAGTCTACAGATGGATGAGATTGGTTAAGTAGTTCCAGACGGGAAATTTGTTTCTCTAGATCTATTAAGGTTTGGATAAATATTTTCCGCAACCTGGCTCCCACCTGAATGGCCGCTCCCCGTACAACCGCTTTAAGTGCACACCAAAAAGTGCATATTGAGGTGTCCTCAACTTTATTTGTTTGAAGAAACAAATCGAGAGCCTGTTTGATCTCTAATTTAGCCTCGAGGGAAGTTAATAAATGGGGCTGAAGTCTCCACGGTCTGGGCAGGAACCTATAATATCCCATGTCCAGACCAGAGGAGCGTGGTAGATTTGTATTCTATGTGCACTGATTATTATTATTTCTATTTTTTTTTTTCATTTTACTGATGTTTAATCATTCAGCGGGAGTCATATATGACTTAAAATGGTTAACTTATACTTAATACCCTGATAATCAGCAATGAATAGGGACATTATAGGCCTAGTTTTGGCAAGGTTATTGTCTATTTTGAGATATTCATATCTCAATATATGTTAAAGTTATATATAGAAGTATATATGTTTAAGCTATACAAAGCTTATGTGTTAGAAAAACTATAGCATTGTTGTGGAGAAGTGTGGTAGTGTTAGTTATAAATGGGAATAGCATTACCTTATTTGTACAAGATATAAAGTAATTAGGTGTCATATAACATAAGAGGATCAGCTTATGACCATACCAAATGTTAAATATAAAATTTAAACAGATAGTTAATTGCTTTAATAACCAACATTCAGCATTCACAGCTACAAGTTAATATTTTTTTAATATAATCAGTATATATTTATATTTTATAAAATTAATGCTTTGGAGGAAAGATTTGCTTTTGGCAGTCTCAGTGCTACTAGTAAAATGTATTATTTATCACATGGACTCATCTCTACCTTCAAAATGTGCCCAGACACTGCATTGGGCCATTTGAAAGTTTTCTGTTATGTCTTGTCAGAGACTTGGCTGAGACTGAAAAGGTCAATGTTTCTCAAGTGACCAAACTCTTTTGTTTCTACTAGTCCTTTTTGATCTGTAAGTTGCATTGTTTTCATTTCTGAACTCAATGTTGTTTATCCTCAGAATTACTTCTATTTTTTTGATAAATGTACTGGCTTTCTTAGTTGACCTTATCTACTTTGATAGTTTGCCTTATTCTCATTTCTCAACCTATGCTCTTGTTGCTGAATGCAAGCCTTTTTATTAATACTTCCGTTAACTACTTCTAGCTAACACCTTACTTTAATACGTGTTTGGAAAGACAAATGCCTCTGCCTAAATTAACTTTTTTTAATGAACCTCAACATCTCCGTTCTCTCTTAATGCCATCCTGGTTATTTGTACCATGATTGAATATGATTTTGGAACCGACAGCAGAAGTAAGAGACAGACACCAGGAGAATTAAGTTTTTATATGCCTTGAATGGTTTTATTAAATGTGTAGTTTGTATCTACTCCTTAATAAAGGATAATATACAAGATCTACTGTCTCATGTCTGTCTTTTCTTCTATTCTGGGAGCTAAGATACAGAATGGATGGTGGAACCGGCACTGTACATCTGACTATTGAAGAAACATTGAAATATTTGCAGAAAGATGAACAATAAACTCTACCTGTTTTGACTTACTCGGCGGTATAAACAGAATGAGACTGCAGGAGTGTGGGTCTCCACTGAGAACAGCCCTATTTTGAAAGGATTGTTCTCTCCCAGTCAAGAAATTCCTGGAGCACCGAAGATGGAGCTCTAAATGGTAAGAATAATGTTACCCTAATCCTTACTCTAACCCTCCCTTTCAATGACCCTAACCCTCACCCCCCTCCCTTCCCCACAGCCTGACCCTAATCCTCCCTTCTCCACAGCCTAACCCTAAGACTCCCTTCACTGCAGCCTAACCCTAAGACTTCCCTCCCTGTAGCCTAACTCTAAGACTCCCCTCTACGCAGACTGACCCTAAGTCAGGCCTAAGCCTAAAGTCCCCTACCCACAGGCTGATCCTAGCCCTAACCATCCCCTTCCATGACCCTAACCCTTCCTTTCCCAGAGCCTAACCCTAACCATTAAAGTCGCCGGAGAGCTAACTGGGGTCTGCGGCAGGCTGCGGGTTAGGGCAGGTTCTGAAAAGAAATGGGTAAAGATGGCGATTAACAATTAAAAAAAAAAATAGAGACAGCCGAAAATGAGCTTTCAGCTGTCTCTATTTCTAAAACAGGCCGGAGACATACAACAAGACAGCAGGGATTCCGAAATACATCACTAGCAATACCCACAAAGCTGGCTACATTATCGAGACATCAAATAAAAGGACAAAAGACTCCTTTCATAATTATACTCAGCAAACAGTGAATAATACTTATATGCCCCTCATACTAAAAACTGATGTGATCAATAATATCGCTGCACCTAAAACTATCAACTATATGAACTCCTTATGTAGAAACTATTTGTGTGGGAGCATTATTAAGAACTTGGATATTGTGTGGAAAGACTTTATTGATATACACACATTTGTCTATACTGTCCATATTTGAATCAATTAATTATAGACTAGTTTGTATGGATTTCATGGAACCTTGTAACCTCGCAGGGCTGCCATCAGGTGGGACAGCCGGGCCTAGTGTCCCGGGCCCGTACAGAGAGGGGGCCTGGGATAGCCCCAGGCCTCCTCTCTATCCTGCCCAGGACACCAGGGCCATAACTAGGGTGGTACAAGCGATGCCGCTGCCCAGAGTGCGAGGAGAGGGTGAACGCAGCTGACACCATCAGCTGATGAATCTCCTGCTGCTCCACAGAGAGATTCTCAAAGATTTCCACAGTACCTGACAGGTTGACCAATCAGGGAGTAGCTGAGCTCAATGTGCTACTCCCTCATTGGCTGCTGCAGTTATGCACCGCCCCCACTTCCTCCATTTCCTCCTTCCAGTCCACCTCAGTGTCTGCAATGTGCACTGCTCTGTTAAAAAGTAAGTGCACAGCTCTGCGTGTGTGTGTGTGTATATTGCGAATACAGCTCTGCTAAAAAGTGTGCGTGTGTGTGTTATGCATGCATGCATGGTGTGTGATATTATGCATTGTGTGATATTATGCATGGTGTGTGTGATATGCATGGTGCTAGATATTATGCATTAAAATATAT
>WWET01001343.1:309061-320502 GCA_011038615.1 Limnodynastes dumerilii | reverse complement strand
GACACATGATGGGGGATGCTGTGGGGACAGGACACATGATGGGGGAGTTCCCATTGAAATACTGGTAAATTTGTTGATTTAACTTTACTTCATTTTAAATATTGTATTTGTTCCTGTTTTGTTTCTTCACTTCAAAATAAGATATATGCAGTGTGCATAGGAATTTGTTTATAGTTTTTGTTTCTACTATAGTCCGGCCCTCCAACGGTCTGAGGGACAGTGAACTGGCCCCCTGTTTAAAAAGTTTGAGGACCCCTGCTATAGATGATTAAATGAGTGCTAATATAAGTACTAAAACAAACTATGTTAATAAACAAAAATCCAATGTTAAATAACTATAAACAAGAATATGCAAAGAATTTACAAATATGAAATAAAAGGGAATAACTCACAGTTTGTAGATAAAGGCCCTGATTCAGAGCTGCGCTTCCGTCTATTTTTCAGTTGGAAGTGCAGCAAAAAAGTCTACTGCGCATGCCCAGATCGGGAGCGCGCGCAGAAAGATGGGTGCAAAAGTACCCATCTGTCTGTGATCGCATCCGACCGGCCTGTGCCTGAATAATAATATTTAAATGATAAAAGGGTCGCTTTTCTCATTTAAATACTGTTTCCACTGTGGTCTGGTGGCTGCTTAATAAGCCTTACGCTTACACCATCTCTTGAGATGTCGTAAGTATAGGTTCAGCTCAGCTTCCCCCGCTACCCCCTCTCAGTGGAGATGAAAAAAAGAAAAAAAAATTTAGAAAAAAAAAAAAAAAAAAAAAAAAAGCACAACATTAACCCCTTCCCCCACAACCCCCTCCGCCGCAACCTATGAAAATAAATAAATAAAGATTGGCCCGCCATTGCATGCTGCCACTAGTAGAACTATAAGTTCAAGCATGCCCATGAATGACAAGGCATGTTTGCATTAGTAGCAGTATGCCCTGCCAAAAAGCGTAACATTCCCATTCCTGCCACAATTATCGAGAGAACGAGAATTGTGGCAGTACCCAAAGTACGTCATTAGCGTCGGGATGTCCTGTGTGCAGGACATGGTTTTCATCGTCTGTATAGAGTTTTTTGTTTTGCCAAGGCCACCCCCGGATTAAAAGCTTACAAGACTGGACCCCCATCAGAGCAAGTAAGTATGTTTTTTTTTGGGTTTTTTTTGAGGCCACCTTATGGGCATTTTTTTTTATATTTTTATTATTTCAATTATGTGGGCACTATTTAAATTTTTTGACAAGGACAAGGGGACAAGGATCTGACATTTTTTTCATCTTAGAATTTTGAAGGGGCACATGTGGCTTTATTTTTATATTTTTTATGTGGGGAATGTACTTTTTTTTCATGAGAGGGACGGGTATTGGCACGATTTTATTTTTTTACATTATTATGGGGGCACGTGGATGTTAAACCTTTTTATTTTTAGAGGCACAGTTATGTTTTTTTTTAAAAAAAAGGAATGGGAATGTTACGCTTTTTGGGGCAGGGCATGCTTGTACTTGTAGTTCTACTAGCGACAGCATGCCCTGGTGGGCCGTTCTGTATTTATTTATTTTCATAGATTGTGGCGGCGGGGAAGGTAAGGTAAGGGGTTAATTTTTTACTATGTCTAAACAAAAACAAAAAAAAAAGGCGTGCGGTCGGAGCAATTAAGGCTCCGACTGCTTTTTTTGTTTTTTTTTAAATACGGCAAATTTAGAGGTGCGTTTTTCTACTGAAACACGCACCTCTGAATAGCACATTTTGGCGGATGCGACTTCCGCGTCTGAATCAAGTACAAAGTCCTGTTTTTTTTTATTTCATTTTTAACTACAATCTGTGAGTCATTCCCCTTTACTTTACCATATTTGTATATTCTTTGCGTATTGTTGTTTATGGTTGTTTCACATTAGATTTTACTTTGTTTATACACTTAATTTAGCACTCATATTAGCACCCACTTAATGACTTTTTTTTTTTTTTTTTTACATTGTATTAGAATGTTGCTGATAGGCAGGTAGCTTTACACGGGAAGCACCATCTAGACTACTACTTTTTTTTTTAACGTTTTTATACTCTCTTGTAAGTTTTTTAACTTCACTATTACATCTAAACTAGTTATTCTGTCTTGAATTTATTGGTATGTTTTTCTTTTGACTTACTTGTTTACACACAAAACTTCACATATGCTTCTCGATAGTTAGATTAAAGGTTCTTTATTAAAGATACTATGAACAAGGCATTATGTATTTTTCATATTAAAAGATTTGCACACTTCTAAAAAAAATTATTGGAATGAACCCAATTTTCTGATTATATCAGCATGGATTAGTATTAATCCAACTTCAATATCTGTAACAGTTTAAATTGAAGTATTTATGTGTTTGAAGAATTATTGCATCAAAGTAGAAGCTGCAAAGTTATATAACGTTATTTAAGTAGTATTGTTTGCATGTCATTTTATTACAATAGAATATATTAGATATTATAAATATAGAGATAGTATGTTATTTCTAGTTAACTTTAGCTTTGTTTTCTGTTAGTGGTGAAGGACAAAACTTGTGATATTTTACTACTGGTGTTTGTGATGAAATCTATTATAGCATTTAAACTACTGCAAATACTGTTATTTTAAGTTAGTATATACTCATTCTGTCATTGTTTTACTGCCAATAACTAGTGAATGAAATTGGCATCAGACAAAAGCAACAGTAATATGTTATGTAGCATATAACACAGAACAAATTGGATATTAAAACATGATAGTTTATACAGAAACAAACCTCATGTGGTGAACTGATGTTGCTTCTTTAAATCAAATCCTAATACCATCCCAAAAATGCCAAAAGCTAAATTTGAAAATTCTGTAGTAGGGAATATTAAATAGACAATACCTTTGTGATTGATTCAGTTTAGAGAAATGATAGATAAATGTATACTTTATTGTATTTTAAAATAACGGGTTTAGCGCCCACAAATGTTTATTTTGCATACTTGTAAGTATGCGATGATGAGTTGTATGCAACTTAGGCATACCCCACCTTACACTGAAAGGGCAGTACAGAGCTTTCAATGAGTTTGTGTATCTGAATTATGTTTCATTTTCATTTCAAAATATACAGTTCCATCCATTTTAAGCATAACATTATGGATTCGGAATTGCATAAACTATATGCAAGAAATATATCTATAAACCTCACAGGCTCATTATCTTAATATACCTGACTAAAGTTCATAAAGTCACAGATTGTTATATCTGTATTATTAAAAAAAATAATACAAAAAAATGACAAAATACTTTTAAACCAGAGCAACTTCAACGAATGCCCAGTTGCAAATAATAACAGATGCTAGAGCAGGGATCTTTATTGCAACAGATTTTTTAATGTCTATGAATTCTAGAAAGCCAGAAAGTCATAAATCTGCTATTATGAAAAGTGCTGACTCTTATTCTTTGGGGGTTCTTTAAATTGTGTAAGTCTATTGTTATTGAATTAATTTTCAGGATTTCAAGAATTTAGCATACAATAAAAGTACGTGGATAGAAATGAAAATAGTATTTTTTTTTTTTAACTTGGTCCATTGATTGGTATGGATTATACCTTTATGAAGTTAAAGAGTTTCAACATGGGAAAATTGTGAAAAACCTACTTTTACAGAAAAAGATGTACAATACAATTCTCCCTGAGAACCAGTAACCAGTAAACTATAAATATGCTTCAATGTGTCAGATTCACTTTTCTGTCGCTGTGATTTTATGCATATGCTTATAAAAATTCCATGTTCCCATCTAAATTATAGAATGTAATGTAAGTCCTATATACCCCTGCACCCATCTCAAAGTTTTAAGATCTAATTTTTATGTAATTAATCACAGCACAGTGTTTCCCTAAAACTTTATTATATTATTATAAACTGAAGGGAAATCTTTTGTGCAGTGGTTCACACAACAGGAGATCCACAATGTTTCCTTTCAGATTTGCAGTTTACGTTGAAATCATTCTAACAATCTCAATCTTCTTGCAACAACATATACATGGCTCACTGTCACTGTTTCACCTACTGCACTCTCATATGGTGGACTCAATTTTACTCTTGCTTCCAGGTCTGGAGACAGATGGGGAAGTGGGGTTGGACTCCTTCTCTCCCCAAATTACACATTTACAGTTCTACCCTTCCCTTCACTTCTTTTCACATCCTTTGAAGTACATGTTGTTCACATTTTCAACCCTTTTTTTCTGTGTGTGGCTGCTATTTGTAGCCCCCTCCCCTTCAATACATGCTACCAACAAATCTTGGAACACCTCTCTGCATGGCTCTCTCATTTCTTATCCTTTCACCATACCATTTCAATAAGAACCTTTCATCTCCTGATGCAACTAAGCTTTTCTTTCTAACCTCATCTCTTCTCCCAATGGAATGATTCACCAACTTTTGTTTACCAGTAGAAATCTTAATGCTATTATTATGAACCAACTTTCTCAATCTGTTCAAAAACTACTGTTTTCAATTTCCAAATTCCACTCTCCTGATATGGCACCTTAACCAAACCCTAGCAGCTGCCCTTGATCAAGTCGCTTTAGCTACTCCTTTTGCATATTAATGACACACGAAAACTTAAGTCATTGGCACATATCTCGTTCTCCCCATGACTTTTTAACTTACACTAACACTTATAACACTTATCAAAATGCTCTGGACAATGCCAAATTCCTATTATCAAACTCTCTATTCTTCTCAGGCTTCTAACCCCAAACGCCTGTTTCGCACATTTAATATCTAAGTTCCCGTGTGCAAAATCCACCAACTTCCATTAGTGCTCAAGATATTGCATTTTACTTTAAGGACAAGATCAGAGAGGAATTGTCATCCTCCTCCTCCTCCTCCTCATCAACTAACATACTATTCATCCGCTTTCATCCACATTCTGGCACCATGTCGTCATTCTAATCCACAAATGAAGAAGAAATATCTTCCCATTCAACTACCTTTCCTCTTGATCTGTACCTTCAAAAGTCAGTTTTCTGTGCTTATTCCTAACTTAATTACAATCTGCAATCTGACTCTACTGCTATCTTTCCATCTTTATACAAGCATGCACTAATCACTCCAATTCTGAAAATACAAACTGCTGACCCCAACTCTCCCTCAAATTATTGGCCCATTTCCCAGCTTCCATGCCCCTCAAAGCTGCTTGAAAGAGTTGCCTACACTCGCATCACTCACTTCCTCTCCTCACATGATCTTATGGATTCTCCTCAGTTTGGCTTGTATTCCCAATACTCCACAGAAACTACACTGACCAAAGTGGTCAATGACTTAATAACTGCTAAATCTAAAGGTCACTATTCTCTTCTCATAGAAATGTTACAATCTCTAGTTATTCGGGACACAGCTCTTTCCTGGTTCACATACTATTTATCCAATGGCTCTTTCAGTGTTTTCAGTCTTTTCTGGATCCACCACCCTTGCTCTTCCTCTATCTTTTGGAGTACTGCAAGGCTTAGTGTTGGATCCATTGCTCTTCTCTATTTATACAACCCCTTGGACAGCTAATAAAATCATTTGAATTTCAGTATCTTCTCTATGCAGATGCTAGGTAAATCTGCCTATTCCCTCCTGATCTCTCACCAGCTGTGTTTGCCCATGTAACTGAATGCCTCTCTGCTATCTCATCTTGGATGTTCTCCCACCATCTCAAACATAATCTATCTAAAACTGAACTAATAATATTTCCACTTGCTAACAAAAACTACCTATCTGGCCTCTCTATTTCTGTTGACAACACTGAATTAATCCCTACTCCTAAAACTTGATGCTTAGGTGTTATCCTTGGCTTTGAACAGTCCTTTTTTCCCCACATACACTCTGTCTCTAAATCCTGTTACATAGATCTTTAAAACATTTCCTGAATATGCAAATATCTCACAAAAGACAATGCAAAAACTCTCATTCATGCACTAATCATCTCTCACATTGATTATTGCTAAACTCTACCTTTTGGATTACCACATTATAACATTATCCCCCTACAGTCCATATTGCATGCAGCAGCTGGACTGATTTTACTTGGTAAATGCTCTACAAGAGCTACCCCACTCTGTCAGTCTCTACAATAGTTACCCGTATTTTACAGAGTGAAATACTAAATAATTTTACTAACCTACAAAGCATCAAAAAGACTGCACCCGCATACATATCCTCACTCCTCTCAACATACATTCCAGCTCAAATCTTGACATGACATACAACTCTCCTCTACACTAGACTACACTAAACAAATGCTCTAACTCCCGGTTACAGGACTTCTCTTAGGCTGCACCCACTCTCTGGAATAACCTTCCTCACCCACTAAGACCATCCTCTACTCTCCAAACTTCCAAGCGCTCACCTCTTCAGACAAGCTTACCAAATTCCTCATCCTACTTCCTAACATTTGTCTACCCTATTTACAACTACTATATTATGTAGATCTCCTTTCATGATTAAAACAAACTTGGTCACTTTCTCTCCATAATAAAATTCCCCTCAGTTCCTACTAACACTGTTGTGTGATTGGTTCATACAGAAGCCCTATGTGCTCTTACCATGCAAGCAGGCTAGTTTGTTGTGTGATATAAAGCATATAAATATCTATATAGAGCTATATAAAAACCTATTAATAATAATAATTTAAAAAATCCAGTTGCAGGCATAGCAACTTGGACTTGGCCAATCCCTAGTGCAAGTGCATCCACATACATTCCTAATGCTGATGAATTTACCTATAAATTAGGTATCTATACTTTCTATATGCTAATTTTTACCCACAAAATGCAGCTTGCACATTTATACAGTGATGCTCATTTATACCTTTTCCAATAGCAGGGAAAATTCTGCCATCCATGGTGGGAAATTATATACACCTGCTGGGGATAGCTGAATAGGGCTTCAGAAATCATTAAAAGTTTGTTTATACCAATTAGCAACTATTGGCTTCCTGCAGACTTCAGACAATGGAGGTGATGTCACCCATTTATTGTCCTACAGAAAGAGTGTATGACTCATTCTATGAACTGAATGGTTGATGTCAGCTTTATTGTCTGAGCCAGCAGCTACTAACTGGTAAATAAACAAACCTTTAATAATTTACTAAAAGGCTGCACATTCTAGATTCCCCTCTATGTCGCAAAAAGCCATAAAAGTTTTTTGAGCCCAGCTGTACATCAGGTTTTATTTATTTAGAAAATAAAATGCCACAGTTCACTCTCAGCTTCATCTGTTACATGCTGCTGTGATAGTCACAGCAAGATGAACTATCGTTGCTAGATAGCTTTCTCAGCTGGAGGACAGCAATCATGGATGTTGCTACTCTAGATACTAGCATGATAAATAGGGCTCAGTTGGTGCCAAATTGTCAATCAGAGCTGGAGATCCTCCCAGCGCTGATTGGCTGTTCAGTGTTTAAGTACCTAGAAGAGAGAACTCTCTCTTGCTGGTTCTATTGTCTGTTTTCTGTATTGTCTGCTCCAGCCCATTTCTATTATTGTTTTTTGCTCTTGCATTTACTTTGTCTTGTCTGATTTTTTTTGGTCTCTTAGATTCCTGCCTTGCTCTATAGCCCTGCTCCCCACAGGGTTCCTGCTTGTTCATTGTCCTGCCTCAGTCAAGTCTGTCTGCTGTTATTTATGTCCATCTGCTTCATGGTATTTGGTTCTTGTTACCTTGTCCCTGTGTACCTGCCCGAACCTTGTTACTTTATATCTGTATACCTGCCTGGATCCCCTTTACCTTGATTCTGTATACCTACCTAGATCTATTGTCTTGTCTCATATGTCAGTCCTGTCCTCAGCCCTGTCCTACTTGTCAGCCCTTGTCCTCATTGTATCTACTCAGTCCCTGTCCTGTTGCTATGTCTGACTCCCAAACCATCCTTGCTATTCTGAGAGTTACCACCAGGGGCTTCCCTGCTGGGTTCTAAGACCAGGCGCCAGATAGGCTCTGCACCCTGTTGTGCAGCGTCCATAACACCATCCCTATTCTTAACTTAGCACCCAAGACCTTTCTACTAGCAATTACATGATAAAAATTCACATATTTTTAGCTAGTTTTTGTTCATAGTGATGTGAACTTGCTATTGCAGTTTATTAGAAGTTTCAATTCTGTTCCTCCTCATGTAATATATTTAAGTGTAAGTGAAAGAAAATACATTAATATTCTAAAGTCAGAAATACATATCACATATTTGTACTATGTTGTTATTAATTTCACATTCTAGAGAAAATGGTTAAAGAAATGAAATCTTATTCGCATATGCTTTATCATCTTGCATAATGAGCCAGAACATTGCACTCATGATATCAGTGGTAGAACAATGGCAAGTTGTCTATCTTATGTTACTGATATGAATTGCTTGCACATCCCAGAGTCAAGATAAAGCTCATTATATTTCATTTTAAGCCATTTTGAATTTTATAAAGCATGGTATACTCCAAAATAAATGTAATTAACTTTAAACTGTTGCAGTTGAACTTATCACAATTATTTAGTGTTTAGTAAATAGTTAATATAGTATAGCACTTAAAGAACAGGTTTTGAACTAAGAGGGGCCCTGGAAAAATTCTCCAAGTGACACAAATTGGAGTAATCAGTGCAATAGAGAGAGAGAGAGAGAGAGAGGTTGTAGTACAGGTTGAAATAACAACAGATGATAGACATCAACCAACTTGAACATTATCAACAGGAAGAATAGAAAATACTTTATCTTTATTTGTGGAATAGAATGAGAAACTGGTGTCAGAATGAGTGGAAAGAGGGGCTGATTGGTTGATGAGGAAGATAAAAATGATGTTTGATATTGTCAATATTGTCCATAAAGTATGATGAAAGGTCTTTGACACAAATAGAATTTGGTGGATTTTGCACATTAGGGTTTAGCAGAGAATTAAATGTACTTAAAAGATATGGTATTTGGGGACAGAAGCTTGAGTAGAAATGAGAGATCAAAAGTAGGTCTATTTGGCACTGTGCAAAGCATTTTGATAAGGGTGCTAAATGTTCATGTAAACTAAAATGATTTGTGCCAATGGCATTCTGATATGTGGGAGATTATTACTGTATAAGGTTTCATATATGCTTTGTGTGCCATGTCGGACATTGCATTTGTCAAGGTACATAAGGAGTAGTTGCTAGGTTTAGGTGAGATACTGCCTAGAAGGAGAGGGGAAATTACAGACTGAAGACAGAAATTGTGCAGATTTTAAAAATGTGCTAACATTATTTATATTAAGATTTCGAGGGTTTTGTAAAATTATACAAAACAAAGTAAGTTTTATATATATAAAAAAAAAACTTAAACTGAGATTAGCAAAACAGCAGATTTAAAAAAAAAATAATAGGATAAAAAGTACATGCAGCATGTATCAAATATAACCTGTAAGGCCTTTTGCCAATCCAACACTGTGTCACTGTGTTTGGATAAATTTGTGATTACAAATTGAGTAATCTATGAGTAATTAAAGGTGATTGAATCCCTGACTGAACAACAAGTGTTGAATTGTAATTTTTCTAAAAGCTTTTCTCTCAAAATATGTTAAGAATGAACCTACTTGCAAAGGGCAATACATAAATGTTGAAAAATAAATAGTGTAAAAGGTTTAAAAGCAGTAATCCTATTATGTCCATAAATTACAGATTAATTTAATTAGCATAAAATAAAAAAGGACATGGTAACTTATCTCAAGTAATATTGACTACTCTCAAGTAATACTGTATACTAAAGTTCTATGTTAATGTCTAATTTGATTTTTAAAAAATATGTTTTGCAGACAAAAGTACTCAAGGTAGAATACAACTTGTACCTCAGTTTTAAACCTTTAACATAATGGATGAAACTGCTGACCAGTTTTTAAAGCTGCAAACATTAGATGGATGCTACAAAAATGATTGTTTAGACAGCATCATTTTGACCGTTTCCCTATCAAAATAGAAATAATCATTTTCTTGTGAATTTTTGTGCACTTAAAATACTGTATATACATCACTATTAACCATAAGTCTTTTCAGTCCCTATTGACTTCTAAAGAATAATTAGTGAGGAACTTATAATTGGAGTTCTGTTTCTAATTATAATAAGAAAGACTAGTGACTTTTTTGCCATTAGAGGATTAGCAAGGCTTAGATTTAAAGTGGACAAATTGGTATCTGATCCTACTAATATAATTAGGAGCATATTATGTGTTCTTGGCACAAGTTTAGAAATTCTAGAGGGCATGTATTAATTTGAACCTGGAGTTACAATATTTGGTCTGAGCTGATATGACTAGGATAATAGATGTCTACCTATAGCATATCTAACTGAAAACCCTGCTTAGTAAAATATGTGAGCTTGTCTTTGTTTCAAAATATTAGCTTGGGTCTCATTTCCAGTCAATCTTGTTCAGAGTTGCTATTTCATGGACTGTTATTCCCTGGAATTTTGAGTTTTTATTCCATTCTATGCCTATGTTAGGTAGAACCATCTTATCTTAGTATTAGGACCAGATATATTTGATCAAATGGAAACATCTGTACTAATGGCTCTGTAATAAAGTTTACTCTTGGAACACTTGACTACATTTAACCTCATTTTTAGCACTACATACAACTGGATTTCTAAAGAATCACATTATTGAATAAATGAGGCATTTTTAATGAAAGTGATCATCAAAAAACAATTTACTGCTTCACATGCATTACAATTTTCATCTGAGGGGTATAACTTATTTTCAATGCATTAGCAATGTAGGACAGGTTGTTTGAATTAGATTTTAATCATATGATTACAATATACACTCTTAAATCAGTTAAAAGCTCATTTTACTGGTAAGGTTGTCATTAAAAAAGGATTAGAATACCAATAAATTGGGCCACTTCTATTGTATTTTATTATATAGGATCAATCACATGTCCAAATGTAATAATATTATGTGCATCCAGATATACCAAATTTTACAATAAAGCGTGAACAGAACAGAAAAGACATGATCAAAGGAAAGTCCTTATTGTGACATGAAATACTGATCGTCTTGATTTACAGCTACCAAGCATTTCAGGTTTTCATTGTGCCTTTCATTAACTCATCCTGCCCCGAACCCACCCCCCATTTTTAGGTACCTAATGGCACTTAAGAGTGCCATTTGGCTACCTTATCTTGCCGTGCGTAGTTTCCTTCTTAATAAGGAAACTATGCACGGACAATGCCTCTCCCCGCACTCCCCGGCTAATCTAAATCCCTCCCAGGGGCGTTTTTAGAAATGAAGGGGCCCGTGTGCAGACCCCCCCACACCCCAGACGGGCCCCCACTTCTTCTACCCAACCCCATCTATATCTATACAAACGGTGACGGTCTCCACCAGCCTGCCGTTCCCAACTGTGCGCGGGCATCACGCAGCATGTGGGGATGTCAGGCGTGCGTGCACTGCGCAGCCTCACGCTCCTCTTCTGTTTGCAGAGCG
>WWET01001343.1:262677-279526 GCA_011038615.1 Limnodynastes dumerilii | reverse complement strand
ATGTCCTCATAAGTTTCTTTCATATCACCAGCATGAGTTAGTGGTACTCATGGAAACACATTTTTATTTTGGAGAAGCACAGCTTTCAAATTCTCTTTAGAAGAATTGATAAATATACACAAATCTTCTGTTGTGTACTTGTGACCAAGTGCTTCCATATTAGAATTAACATCATTGCAAAAAAACAAGTCCATCTTCAAGGGGAAAAAAATCCTTAAAGCCACTATGCCTATGTCTAAAAACACTAAAAATGTAACCATTTAACCATAAAGGCCCTGATTCACAGTTAAGAGTAAAATTGCGAACTTACCTAAATATACAGACATGAAAAATCTGCAATACTGATTCAGAGAAAATTAAGAACCCGATTAAGACGTAGGTCTTTGCTGCATATTTTTGGGCACATGTGGAATCGTTTGTGCGTTTAGGTGCTTAAAATTTATGATTAAAAAGCATGTAACTAAACGCACTGATCATGATTCTGAAAAGTTATTTTTTGTTTTAAAAATAGCATGTACTTTCATTAACATATGTAAACAAAAGTAGCAAAAAATACAAATTTAAATATAAAAAATCATGACATACTTAACAAAAACACATAAATGCATACTGCATGCAGTTATGAATACAATGATTCACTACATAGAGAGAGTTTCATAAACATTTAAAAAAAAAATGTAAAGAAGATAAACAACACAAATAACCAATACAGTTAAATGAGTAAACATAATGGTGTTTAGTCACAAAATTTAAAAGGAAAAAACCTTTAAAAAATAAAACCAAAAAATGGCCACCTTTATAAGGTTAAAGTCTTGCACAAAGTGTAAAATCAGAATAGAATTAAAAAAACGAGCCTTTGTTTGTGTCATGTAAAAACACGCAGCAAGGCAAGTATGGTCTCAAATAAGTGATGACGCATGGCCTCACACTAAACAATATGGTTCATCAACTTATGAGTGGTCGAGGGCTACCTCAACTTTTCCTGTGCATATGTTAGTTTACGCAAGGCACTCCTAATTGTGATTCAGTCCTAATTCTGTTGCAACGCCCATACTGTACATTATTAGCCCATGTGCAGCTCATTTGCATTAAGAGTCTTGCCCTGCATGCGTGACTCATTCCGTGCCGATGTGTGCATCAGTCCTAAGTCAGACATCCGGTTTTGTGTTGGCCATGATTTCCATATGTATATTGGAGTTCTGGGCTTGCACAGTTTAACTGATCATAAAAATACGCTCAGAGATTCTGCACTTACGTAAGTGTGAACACGGTCTAAAATGTTTAAGATTCAAGTATCATAATGTATATAAATGGATCTTCATTAATATTAGACTAGTTGTCTCTCATTTGTCCCCATTGAGTCACTTAACTGCACCTTCTATTGAAGATATACCTCATATGGGGGAAGAATTAAAAGTGTGTTCTCTTTCACTTTAAAATCTACTTATGTTGAAGTCTTAGGACATTATTAAATTGAATTGACATCTAGCCACTTTATGCATTTTGGCTATGGAAATGATATGTTAATCAATATTTAAAAGAGTTGTTTATGAAATGACTTCTAGCATAACCTCTTTTCTTCGAAAGAGAAAAAAAAGAAGCATGATTAAAAAGAAATAAAATATATCTTTTTTTATTATTATTCTTTATTATTTTATGTTTTTACCTACCAAATCTAGTATTGTTTTTTTGCAGGTTAAGCAGATTAGTTAATTAACCCACCCTGCTCTGATACTACTATCGCCTTTGATATATGAAAGAATTCCACACTTCTGAGCTTCAGAGTGGTAAGAGCAAGTGTTGAGTAGTAAAGATGATATATAAAAGATGAACGGTTCCAGGGCTGAAATATTTGTTACAGTGAATATCGTGAGTGATGATCACACCAGGGTCAATAGAATGTTAGAATAAAAGCAATGAAACTTGAATTGTTAATGTTCCACCGGATTAGCAAACAAATAATCAAGGACTGGTGATCGACTTTATATCACACCACAGATCTCCTATAGAGCATAGTACATATAGTCAACTGATATATAGATATGTATAGTTAATGCCTGACCCTTGGTGATGAGCGGCAGATACAGGGTAATTTGACCAGAGGCACTTGCCAAATCCAGGAGGTGGTGCAGGTTTGTATGGAGACTGTGTCCCGGCTGCAATTTCCACGCTGGATAGAACGATGGATTAGTTCAGCTTGTGTTTGCTATTCAGCTGCAAAGTAAGAAGTATTCTCAGCAGGTAAGGGGTACTTGGAGCACTCCAAAGGGCAACACAATTCAAGCCCTCCAAGTAACGATGGTTCTCTGCCATTGATATTAATTGCTTCTGATCATTGTGATGTGAGTCTTTCAAGTCAGTGTTAATTAAAAAGCCTTAACGCGTTTCACAGGGTGAGCCCCCATTTCCTCAGAAGGTTTGTGAGTGGGGAGTGTGTGCTTCCTCCTTTTAAGAGCCTCAATTTGGCTCTGAAAATCAAGTTTCAGGTGTGAGTCAATTAAATTGAGTCCAGTGCATAGTTATCCACACTACCACGGAGATAGAGATAGAAAAGCACCTATGGTATTAAAATAAAAACCATTTTACTGTATTCTGAAATAAATTAGGGCTATGTTCCCATTTATTAAAAAGATACAAAAATGGAAAAAAGTATTAGACTAAAAAATAATGAAAATGAAAATAAATGGAAATGAAGATGAATATAAAAATATATAGTAGAAATTAAACATCAAATAGTTATAATAATAATAATAATAATAATAATAATAATAATAATAATAATAGAAGAAAGTAAAGTTAAATGAGAAATAAAGGATATAAAACGATACAAATAAATAATGAATAATAAGAAGCATAACAAAAACGAAAAACGGGGCAATCATACATAAAAATAATTAACCAAAATGACATGAACAATAATCAAGTCCATAATCTGGTCATTGACCATGAACATTGATATGCAAGATATGTATAAACAGATACTGATGATAATAATAATGAGATATTTTATCCAATCAATATTCAGTAGTTAAATAGTGGATATAGTAAAATAACCTTATAGGCAAATAGATAATCCCAGCCAGAAGGAGACATTACACAGTAAATGATTGTAGTAATATTAAAAAAGGCAAAGAAAAATTGTATATAATAAAGAAAAAATACAGCACAAAGGATGTACGATGATGGCTAACATATAGCAAAATTTACATATGTCTGCATACACGCATGCATGTGGGTGAACAATTAAAAAATCTGAGCCAGACGACAAAAATTATTTATGTTATAAGTGAATTTTTGTCTTTACCCTATTTTAATCCCCAAAATCGAGATCTATCATTTCATTGAGGCCCCCTGGATACAGAGTATGTGTATCCAGAAGGCCTCATGTTTACAATGCAAAGTGTAACGATCCCCCCCTCTATTGGTCACCGGAACCACCTCCAATCCCAATACCTGCAGGCCGTCTACAGAATTCCCATGGCATCTCTGGAAATGTTGGGCTACATGATGTTTATGGTTGCCCTTAAGAATATTTTGCCGGTGTTTAAGAAACCGGATCTTGAGCATACGTGTCGTACGGCTTACATATTGCAGGCCGCACTTGCAAGACAACATGTAAATTACATAGGAGCTTGTGCAAATAACAGAATGCCTTATTGGGAAACTATCACCTCTGGTCCGGGACTGGAAGGAGGTTAACCTATGACCAATGAAGGAACAGGTCATGCATCTAGCCCTACCATAACTACAGCACCCAATTATGGGTGGCCTGGGTATATGCGGCAGGGCTTTACATCGCACTGTACAGGTAATACAGGGCCCCTATGGGAGCCCTGTAGGACCATGCCTGTGACTTTGAATAGCAGTGACCGATCCTACAGATTTGGTTCTACAGGGCTCCCGTATTACCAGTATTACCAGTACCGCACCACGTGACCTCAGATCAGACAGCGGGAGGCAGCGGCAGCGAGAGGCAGCATCACGGAGGAAGGGAGAAGATGGCAAAGGTAAGTAACAGAACAGTTAAGGCTGGACATAACAGGCAGACATGGAGACTGGACATAAGGGACAGACAATGGAGGGTGGACATTATAAGAGGAAAACTATGAAGGCTTTACATAATGGGCACACATGGAGGCTGGACATTATAAGGGGCAAAGAATGGAGGCTGGACATTACATGGGGCAAACAATGGAGGCTGTGCATTACAAGGGGCACACATGGAGGCTGGACATTACTAGGGGCACACCTGGAGGCTGGACATTACTAGCGGCACACATGGAGGATGGATATTACAAGGGGCACATATGGAAGGCTGGAAATACAAGGGGCAGACAAGGAGGCTGGACATTAATAGGGGCACATCTGGAGCCTTGACATTACTAGGGGCACACATGTAGGCTGGATATTACGAGGGGCACATATGGAAGGCTGGAAATACAAGGGGCAGACATGAAGGCTGGATAAGACAAGGGGCACATATTGGAGGCTGGATATTACAAGGGGCACATATTGGCTGGATATTACAAGGGGCACATATTGGAGGCTGGACATTACAAGGTGCACATATTGGAGGCTGGACATTACAAGGGGCACAAGGGGCACACATGGAGGCTGGACATTACAAGGGGCACACATTGGAGGCTGAACATAATAATAAGGGGCACACATGAAGGCAGGCCTAATAATAAGGGGCAGACCTGGATATTACAAGGGGCACACATGGAGGCTGGATATTACGAGGGGCACATATGGAAGGCTGGGAATTCAAGGGGCAGACATGGAGGCTGGATATTACAAGGGGCACATATTGGAGGCTAGATATTACAAGGGGCACATATTGGAGGCTGGGCATTACAAGGGGCACATATTGGAGGCTGGACATTACAAGGGGCACATATGGAAGGCTGGAAATACAAGGGGCAGACATGGAGGCTGGACATAAGTCTGGACACAATAAAAAGGGGCACACATGGAGGCAGGCCTAATAATAAGGGGCAGACATATGGACGGCTGTTAAATAAAAGGGGCAGGCACTGGACCCTCTGGTCTGGGTGATGTAAGACACACCCACTTTCGCAGACACACCTACTGGGTGGTACAAGACACACTACCTTTACCAGGCCGAAAAATGTTGTCCCTTTTTTGAATTCTCAAATGTTGAGAGGTATGTGATGGTATGTATAGTGTATGAGTGATAGTATGTGTAGTGTGTGAGTGATAGTATGGGCAGTGTGTGAGTGATAGTATGTGTAGTGTGTGAGTGATAGTATGTGTAGTGTGTGAGTGATAGTTTGTGTAGTGTGCGATTGATAGTATGTGTAGTGTTAGAGATAGTATGGGCAGTATATGAGTGATAGTATGGGCAGTGTGATAGTATGGGCATGATAATGTATGGATAGAGAAATGGTATGGGCATGAGAAGGTATGGGCAGTGCGATGGTATGAGCAGTGTGATTGCTAGTATGACAATATGATAGTGATAATTATAAATAGGATGGGTAGTCTTAGGGTTAGGCTGTGGGGAAGGGAGTCTTAGGGTTAATACTTGCTCAGAAGTGAAATAAAATGTGAATACAATCTACTGTATATATAAACCTAATTTAATCTGCCATCAGTCACATATCCCTTGAAAGCTTTTTGTCAGGTTTCATCTTATAGTGTATTTGGCAAGGTTCAATAACTTATTGTATTCATTTTGCAGATTCTGCTTGTTTGTGATGTGTCTGAAATGTTCTGTGATAGAGCAGATTGATTACTATAATCCTTACTATATTTAATATATATGAATAAAAGAAGGAATATAAAGCAAATAAAACTGAATATGAGACTGTCATGACTGGCTGATGAAGTTCTTGATTGGACTATGTGTACAGTATTTACCATTTACACAGAAACTGTAGTTGCTCTTTATAAGATTTGACATGTTTGTTGAGAGTGAGTTATTAAAGTACTTAGCTAATAGTGATACAGATTTTCTATATACATATGTGGCTCTCTAAATAGAAAGACTCTTTATCAACTTTTCTGTGATCTGTATATAAAAGCCAAATTATTTGAGCAATTATCCAACAGTGACATAAAATTTAAGTGATACTGCAATGATTTGTTGTGGATCGCCGGGGTCTGGGAACTAGCCAGCCACATCTTAGTTGACCCACTGTTTTTGAAATTTTATTAATATAATTACATTTTATAAAAATTAGTGGCATAGTTTATTACTGTTATTGGATTTAGGAAAAGAGGCACTTTTAACACTTTCTTCACATCACTGTTTCAATACTGTTTTACAGTGAACCATTATTTGTCTATATCTGCCCTTATTATAGATCCACACTGCTTATATTACAAATTTGTGGCACTTTTCTTGTGGGTAGGAGTCTGAGTATAACTGCTTGCGTTCATATATTTTTCAGTTACCCATTGAGCTCACTCTACTGTTTTCTTTAGTATTTGCCACTCTTTGCAAGTGCATTTTTTTCTAGTCTGTACCATTTATTAAATCATATTGTTACATTTTACAACCACAGCAACTAGATTGGATAGTCACTTATTTCTATCTTAATAGAAGTAAGAAAAGCTAAAGTAAGACTTAGCTATAGGAAGTCTGTCTGTTAACTTTACCTATGCATGGATACCTTGTTATTACAGCACTACAATTGTAGATGCCTCTGTATCTAATGGTTGGGGAATTGATGGTAGAAGATTCAGGTATCTGATTTTTACAAGCAAAATAAACCTGACCAGAATTGGTTATCTGCAAGCAAGTAATTAAAATCATGGTTCAACGTGTTTTATTTCTTTTACCATTGAATTACAATAAATAATTATAATAAAATTATAATAAAAGAAGAACACTAAAATGTATGCTGTTCATAAGATGAAACATGGGACATTTTAATTTATCATTTCTTGCATATAACCTTCAATATTTGCTTAATATGTTATTTTTCACACCTAGTAACTTTAACCTATTCATCTGTTTATTTATTTCACTAAAACAAAATTATTATTATATTATTTTATTTTACTTTTTAAACAATGGACTCATTTAGTGGTGTTCTAATTTTCCAACAATATTTTTCAATATTATCTTCATCTCACATTTTTAAAACTTAAAAGCTAAGAGTATGTTTTTGTTATTACTAATCACCCAAAATTAAAAAGGAAAGTGTTCAAGGACTAGTTCCTAGTTCCTAATTCCTACTGTGAGGAAGCTCACCTTGCCATTTTGACTTATTGAAAAGTAAGAACAAGAAATTGTGTATAGTTTTTTTCTAAGCTTCTGTTGGAATTTTCTTTTCATCTCTCCAGAGTTCATTAAAAAATGGAGATATTAACTAAGCCTTTAAACATTTTATGTCAAGAAACCAAAAGTGAGCCAGTGAAAGCCTTCTCCAAACCTGAACGCATTCATGATGGCACAGCGTTTATCGGCGTATTTTTGTTCCGTGCCTTCCCTGAACAAATTTTCATGCTATTAGGGCAATACAGACCCAAAGGCAATCACTGCTTGCTTGCATTCAGAGGGGCATCCCATCGGGGGGAAGGAGTGAAGGGACATAGTTAATGTCCAGTAAGGGCATGCATATCCCCTCACACCTGATCTGGACATGAACACAAACCGCACAGTTTAAAGCAAAATATTTGCACCAGCACGTCTATGTACCTACTGACCGCTGACACTCCACATCCTATTTACAACTATTGTGTTAGCATTTAACCTTGCAATACAAAGGGTTTCAAATGTTAATTTTGCATTGTGCTGGTTTAAGTGGCCTGATTTGACTGAAGGGCGCATGCACATATGTTAATAGCACTAGCGTACCTAGCTCATGTAACTTAATACAATGCCATTTCAGAAGAAATGGGCTCTGCTTCCCCTCCGACCGCTATGGTGGCAGGGGGAAACATGGTAATTGTAGATGCTTTAGTTAAGGTGGCTTAAGCTGCCATAAAGCCCGCACGGAAGAGAGAAGTGACAGGGGGAGTTCACTCCCCTCTCTCTGTCGGACGGACAGACTCCCGCAAGTATGAAAAACGTGCCTGAGTCTAATTCAGTCCCATATTTTTAGGCCTCTATTTACTAATACAATCATTGTGATCATTACTTACTTTAGTCAGCATCACCTTGCTGTGAGAGTGGCAACTCCGTTCAGGAGATTTACTAATACTCCCGCGAGATGTTCGCAGACATCATTGGTTCTCGCAATAAAACGAAGTACAAATGAAGTATTGGAACTGTTTTTTGGGACTCTCTTAGCCCTGACAGTTAAAAAAGGAACTTCACTCTAACCCATTGTAAATATTTTGAAGTGCTGGCCCGCATTTCGAAGAACGGGCCAGCAGAAAGGTGCAGAGTTAGCATGGATCGCCACGGAAATGGCAGTTTTCCATGGCAATCAATGCTTTGTAAATATGGATCACTATATTTTGATGCTATAATGGCTGTTTTCACATTATAGCCATTATCGCATCAAAATGAAATAATCAGACATTTGTAAATAGAGCTCTTATTGCATTCAAATTGTCACTGAAGCGCTCGCACAAATGATACATTATACATTATACATTGCAGTGAAGTGTCCTTTCCTTGTGTTTGGATTGCTAGAGAATGAGAACATATCTGTGAAAGTAGCTGCTTTGTGCTTGGCTGTACTGTGTATGTGCACAACCTGCTATACTTGCCTCAGGATTCAGTGCTGCACCTGAGTGTACAATTGTAGACCTCCTAATATTAGATTTTCAGTACACAAGATGCATTCGATTTTGCCTTAGGTCTTTATTATCCCCTAGTTTTCCGTCCAAACTAATCAGTGTTTGTATACATTGTCTTTGCTATTTGGTTTAAGAAAAATGAACTTTCTGCCATATAAAACACAGGACCATATGTAGGCTTTTAATATTTCCAGGTTTTTCAAGTCATATTTTTTTATTTTTTCACAATGTGTTCAGAGCTGCATAAAAATCTGTGCAAATAAATGAGAATGCTTTATAACCCATCCGGGGCAAAAATAATTTCACAGAGAGGCTAGGCTGAGTTTTTAAATGGCTATTCCCTCTAAATCGATTAATGGTAAAGGTACTTCCTCTATTAGTGTACCCATTCAGACCCCTGTACTTCTGGGAATTTCAGTGTCTTTAACGCTAAAAATTTAAGGCAGATTCTGGCTGTGGCCCTGTGTGGCTAAAAAGAGAATTGATGATTGTGGTTGGATAATGCTGACCAGCGTTTATGGGTAACTTTGAATATTTCACTTGAGAATGTGGGACCAGATTCACTAATGCGTGTATATAAAGTACGCAAATATACGCACGTACGTCGCGTACGGATTTTCAGTGACTTACATGTCCGTAGGGCAACCTTAACTCTACGTGTGTAGTTACATGCATATGTTTCTTACGTATGTGCGTACATTACTAACCGCACTCTTAAAAGGCCATTTAAATGCCTCCACCGCCCACTTTCACATAACTTCATATGTATGGAAGCCAACCAAGCCCCTCCATACGTATGTCTCTAAGTACGATTTTTAAATCCGTGCCTAATGGACTTCTGTGTCTAAATCCTACGTAGCTTGCGTGGAAAAAGTTACTACGCATGCACTCCAATCCTAAAAGTAAAGCCTGCAAATTGCATAAAAAATATTATCAAGTCCACTGCAGGTCAAAGGTGGCAGTACGTTTTGCCCTCCAGGAATTCTGGTAGCCAGAGGTGCAGCTATGGCTGTATGTATGGTGTCTAGAGGAATGGTACAGTATGTTGCAGACCTCCCTTTCCACACTGAATTGGGACGTTGCCAAAACAGAGGCACATCCGCAACTCCTCTAGACTCCATGATGTCAGATGCATAAAGCTGCTGTCAGTGATTAAACAGCTGGCAAAATGCCAAATAGCGTTGTCAAGTATAGATTTACAATCAACACTGTAGAAGAAGTACACACAGTAAAGGTAGGCTTGGATAATTAATGAGTTGTATAATATAGGATCACTTGAATCCCAAATATACTGAATGAGAGATAAGCAGTGAGAAATATTCAGTTTTCATGAATTTTATGCAGATGGAAATCTGTTACAAATGATAGGGAATTAAAATGACTATTTACTATATAACAGTCTCCACATTAGCATGGAGACACAAGCTTATTACTGTAATCTTTGCACCTTGGAGCACATTTTTATTAAGTTCAACTTGAAGACTCACAACACACAGTTTAAACATAAAAATAAATAAAATAAAGAATGGCAGCAGTTTAATTCCTCACTGGTGTATTTTGACACATGACTGATTTCGACATTACATGGAACATTTTTAGCAACCCAAATGTAAATAGCAAAACAATAATTTACATTTGTCCTTTTTGCAAATAAAGCAATCTTGCTATATAAAGAAGTTACCATGCAAGTTGACCATACATTTAATCTATTAGATAAGGTTTTGGAACTGATAATTCTTTTTTTAATATATATTTTTGATTAAAATTAGCCATAGCTGAAGGTTTTATTCATCATAAGATATGTCTATCATGATCTCTTTCAGACCTAGATTTCTCAGTAAGATCTAAAATTGTAAAAATACCCACATTACCCCTGAGAATGTTTGTGTCTGTGCTTTCCTTCACCATAGTCCTTAGGCAGCATGTGGCACTAGAGACATACATGCAGGTTGGCCCATAAATGATTTATTCTGAAGTGGATGTCTTTTATTCTGTTACCTTGCAGTGATTCTATTCAAGGTAACCAAATGTTCTTATTTGTTTCTTTTTCTGTACAGTATGTTCTGTTTTATTTTATTTACTGACCTACAAATAACCACTTCTTTATGTTCTTGTTCAGAAACTCAAACAAATGAAGAATTACAGCAAAATAAAGTAGGTTTTTAAATTATCAAGGCTTAAATAATGAATTACTTTATATATCACTTACTTTATTTCAAAGTCTAAATTCTCCACAATGAAAGGAGTAGAGCAGCTGTCCATAAGCATATACTGTTTTTTTTTCAGTTGTTTTCTAAATAAGGATATTTTAAGACTTGCTAACATCTTTAAAGTACTTCCGTTCTATGGTGCTATAGAAAACCAAAATTCCCTGCATTACATGATAACCTGGGTATAGAACTGCCCTTATTCAATTATTGTCTAGACTGTTTTTCTTCTTGCTTCCATTTCCATGCTCTATACAACACTTATTTGCTTCAAAATGATCTATGTTTTTACTTTTGCCTTATTATTCTTCCTTTATTTTATTTTAATTTGTCCATCCTCCACATTTACCCCAATTCTTTCTATTGGTTCCCACTATTAGCAGTAGTAGTAGTATATTAACTAGGTTTAATACCAAATGACAGAGTGCATATTTAATCAAATAAAATATCCATCATTATTTAATAAATTATTTTAGTTGTTGAATGGAATATGTAGAGAATTTACCTCAAGATTATTATAAAATATGAAGAAAAAAAATAACAAAACAAAACAAAAAAACTTCACCTGTGTTGAACCCTTTCCCTAAAACGGTTACAACGGGCTGGATCTAGACTTAAAAAAGTGCTTGTTGAACTTAGTTACTCCTGGGCAAAACCATGTTGATTTCAGGGGGAGTCTGACCAGCTTTACTAACACACTGTTATTTAGACTTGGGCTGGGAAGCATCACGTCTCAGCTCTAATACTGTTTGCAACAGATGAAATATGAATCCCCTGCAATCAACATGGCTTAGTCCAGGAGTAACTCATTCAAGCACTTACTTAAGTCTGGATCCAGCCCAATACCATTTATCACTATCCTCACCCATATATGGCATTATTCGCTAACCTCCAGCTAAGTGTGGGTTAGGCCTTTAAGGGGAAGGTTAGAGTTAGGCTGTGGCACATGAAGAGTTAGGGTTAGGACTCAAGAAGGGGAAGGTTAGAGAAAGGGCTGAAGCAGGAGTTTAGGGTTAGGCTGTGGAAAACAGAAGGTTAGGTTTAAGCGATGGTTAAGGTTAGGTTTAGGATAAAAGACTTACAGGTCGGCGCAGAAAACTTTGCGCCACAGCACTGCAGCATTCTAAAATGGTGATTGCTGGCAATTTCAGAAACAGACTATCCTATCGGCAAATCACACCCGTCCCGATCAGAGATGTTATACTGGCATGTAACATCGCCATATAATATTTTAATTGTTCTTATTAAACTCTCTCTCTCTCATTCTCCTCTTTTGACACTGGTCAGCGCACAACTATTGTTTTTTTTCACACAAACATGCTTCAATAAGCTGACTATACCCCTGGAAAATGTGTTTTACATTTAATAGGATTTTATATCACTGAAATAATCATTGTACATGCTGGCAAGGAATGTATGTATTACATAGTAAGAAGCTATCTGTTGCTCTTTATATTTGAAGTGGTTGAAATGAAAGCAAGTCAAATATTCTAACAAGGTGACTTAAATTTAACACATTTTGCTGTCTTGATTTTTGTGTTTTGAACAGCAAAACATTTGAAATCTTGTTCACGCAGCTTTTAGCCTGTGGCACCCAACTGACAAAATAACTGTAATAAGAGGCAGCGGTAAAACGCACTGCAGATTTGGAAAGACACATCTACATAATTTCAACGGACATGCAATCACATATTCTGTTTCTGAAATGTCGGCTGCTTGGACATTTAAAAAATAAATAAATTGCTGTTTATGTTGGATCCATTATAAAAGCTGTTGCTACAATTTTATTTTAAAAAAAATAGTACACACACTTCACTTTATAATAAAACTAAAATGATCACAAAGGATGCATTAATATCTGGAGTTATATGAACAGATTCATAGATTGAAAATTACAGAGGGAAGTTACTCCTGGGCAAAACCATTTTGATTTCAGGGGAGTCATATTTCATCTGTTGAAAATAGTATTAGAGCAGAGAGGTGGCGTTTCCTTTCCCAAGTCTAAATAGCAGTGTAAAAGTAAAGCTGGTCAGTAAGCAATTCAAAGATATAACCCTGCATGCAAAGAATACAATTAACTTAACTCCCCTGAAATCAACATGGTTTTGACCAGGAGCAACTTTCCTCTCTTATCCCTGAAACTGGTCAGGACTTACTTGACCATCTAAATGATAAAGACTTTTATAGTCAGGAAGCTCCTTAGCTACAGCTATTAGACCTCAATTACTGCATGGTTGCCGACCGGGACTCCTGGAAGAGCACCCTTTTCTCTCGGAGACAAGCTCCGGGAGAGCCATACCTCGCAAATTTTCTTTTTTTTTTTTAAAGCCACTGCTGCGTTATATGCGGCAGTGGCTTTTCACAGAGTGAAGTACAGGTAATACAGGGCTCCTACGGGAGCCCTGTAGGGCTAAACCTGTTACAGAATGGCAGTGACCCTAAGTTACGTCCCGTAGGAGCCCTGTATTACCAGCGATCATGTGACCGCCAGCAGACGCCGGGAGAGGGAGAGCGTGATAAGAGCCGCACGCAGGAAGACAGAAGACATCAAAGGTAAGTGAGAAAACGAAAAAATGTGCTGGCATGGAGGCTGGCACAAAGGGGCAGATATGGAGGCTGGCACTAAGGGGCAGATATGGAGACTGGCACAAAGGGGCAGATATGGAGGCTGGCATTAAGGGGCAGATATGGAGGTTGGCACTAAGGGGCACATATGGAGGCTGGCACTAAGGGGCAGATATTGAGGCTGGCATAAAGGGGCAGATATAGAGGCTGGCACAAAGGGGCAGATATGGAGGCTGGTACAAAGGGGCAGATATGGAGGCTGGCACAAAGGGGCAGATATGGAGGCTGGCACAAAGGAGCAGGCATGGAGGCTGGCACTGGCCATTACAAGGGGCAAACATAGAGACTGGACATAATAATGAGGGGCAGACATGGAGACTGGACATAATAATAATAAAGGGCAGACATGGAGGCTGGCCAGACATATCAAGTTTACAGGGGAAGTCTGGAGAATACACAGGGGCGTATGAGGAAGTCTAGAGAATATACAGGGGCATATGGGGAAGTCTGGAGAATAAAAGGGGAGTATGGGGAAGTCTGGAGAATACACAGGGGCGTATGGGGAAGTCTGGAGAATACACAGCGGCGTATGGGTAAGTCTGGAGAATACAGGGAGGTATGGGAAAGTCTGGAGAATACGCAGGGGAGTATGGGGAAGTCTAGAGAATGCATGGGGAGTAGGGGGAAGTTTGTAGAATACAAGGGAGTAGGAGGAATGTGTGGAGAATACATAAAATCACTCTAATACATACAAAGGGTTTTGTAGATATTTATTACATTTTTTTGAACTCCCACCAACTAGAAATATTTGACTTTTGAAATGTGTAAGTGATTACTTTGCAGGACACCCATACACAAACACTGGCGACACAGGGACTGCCCCCCTGGCGACGCAGGGACCGCCCCCCCCCCGGCGACGCAGGGACCACTCCTATGCTTTTTACTTTTCTCCCTGAAATTATTTTTCAAAAGTAGGCAACTATGAATTACTGTTGGTAAAACATTCTTTCCTATAATACAAATCTATCAAATTATAATAAAAAACTGTGACAGAAACAATGAAGGTGATACCCAAACAATAAGTAAGTACTTGATGTGTTTTGTTTCTTTAACATTCTTTTAATTGTTCCAGAACCTACCTGTCTCTTAAAATCTTTAAAAATACAGGCAGCACCCTCACTATATTATGCCTGAGGAAAAACGTGTCATCAATTGAATTGCACCAAGAACAATTTGCATCCAAACTAATTTTCTAACATTGCGCCATACAGCATTATTGCATGGGAATTGAATTGCCTCTATTTGCTTGTGCCCTCATTTACTTTCCCTTTTCTTGAAGTATTACTTTTAACCTCATGTTAGAATAAATTCTACCTTACACCTGGCTCCACATACAGTTTTTATACAAATCCTGGCCCCCATATTGTTTTTCTCTTTTTTGCCCCCTTCTTGATAACATTTTATCCTACATTTGCTGTTAGGATATCCTGTTTGTTGGTTCTCCATATATAATGGCAATTCTCTGCTACTTATACCTTATATAATGCCACCCACCTTTATGTTATGCCCAACATTTATTCTTTATTTACACTATGATGGCCCCTTTATTTGTTTTCACCTTTGTGATGCCACTCAGGCAACTTATGGCTCTATGTAAAGCCTTTTATTGATCTGCATATTTAATATGCCACTGTAGCAGGAAAAATGTGCTCCTGGCTATGTGCCAATATCAGTAAGCCTCCCCTCTACCATATCTGTCCAAATATGACAACTCTCCCCTGTACTGTATCTACTGTGGGACAATTCAGGAAGTGTACTAATCTGTGTTATAGTTCAAGGGTAAAGTTTCAGGAATAGCATGAACATTAGTTCCCTTAGTTTCATAACTTGCAAAATTACAGCATCTCACAAAAGTGCCTGTCACTTATCTTAATAAGGATTGTGTATGACAGACTATGAGGAAGAAAAGTGTTGGTGTGACTTGGATGGAAGGACATTGCCAGAAAACAATTGCAAGACATTAATTCTGTGCCACCTAATGTCTTATGACCTAGGCTCCAGCCTAATCAGCCTATTGGTCATGCTTGAAGATTCAGTTTACCAATGAAGCCTTCAGCCTACATAAAAGTTATAAGGAACACAAATGAGCATTAAGCTGGACATGGATCTAGGAAGAACTGCACCTAGGCCTAACCTAAACATCAATGGATAATGTCCACAGTTACATAGTATACTTTGATATGCTTCTATGTTACATTTATAATGCTGATGTCCATTATTATTATTATTAATTACTATTTATTTAGCACCACAAATTTCTGCAGCAATGTACAGAGAATATTTGATATTCACATTAGTCCCTGCCCCAATCAAGCTACGATCTAAGTTCCCTAACGCATACATATAGACAAGTATTAATTTAGTCAGCAGCCAATTAACCTATCAGCAAGTTTTTGAAATGTGTGGGAGGAAACCCACACAGACATGGGAAGAACATACAAACAACACACAGATAAAACCTAACCTGGGAAGTTAACTCATGACCTCAGCGCTGTGACACACAAGTGCTACTCACTGAGCCAATGTGCTAGTAAAATAAAAATGTTTAATTGTTAGATGTATGTACAGTGTATACATTTGGCCAAAATAGGGCAGATCCAGAAACAACGCTTCTGTACAAATTTACGCTTGGCGGACACGTAAAATCGCGATTTTGTATGTACTGCGCATGTGCACGACAGATGATATGCTATGTTATGTAACGTACGTAAGCATATGGGCCATTCACGTATTAGTTGCATAAATTTGTACGTGTGGGCGTGCCAATTTTACGTGTGCCAAAAGTATATGCAATGTAGGCGGAGGTTTTCATTTAAATTGTACAGTATGGGTGTGCTTAGCTGCGTAACTCCGTGTTGACCATCCGTACTTGTGCGGACGACAGCGGTTACGCTGTCAAAAGTTAAGGTAGGGTTTGAAAAACGGAAATCGGACAAAATACGTACATCCAAGGGGAGTGCCTAGGGGAGTGTATAGAAGGTACGCACGTGTAAATACGCTACGCTAGTAAATGGATTGCAAGCGGAGTTCTGGATGTGCATAATCCCTTTTTTGCTTAATATTTCTTTTGCCTAACAGCAATAGTTTAATTCTTTTTTTATACTAATTTATACAGTGAGGTGTAATTAGGGTGGGGGCAGGGCCGCCATCAGGGTGGGATAGTCGGGACTATTGTCCCGGGCCCTGCGCACTGGCCCACTGTTAAAGCCACGCCCGCCCCTATGTGATGTCACCAATGAAGTCACATAGGGAGTGGGGCCCCGCGGCTGGGTCCTGCATTTGATGACGGCGGCCCTGTG
>WWET01001343.1:222071-247018 GCA_011038615.1 Limnodynastes dumerilii | reverse complement strand
TCCCTACCCTACACAGTACAGCTGGGTTTAGTCTAAGTGTGGCAGTACCTTAAAGAGACTTCACCTTGAGCTCACCCGCCTGAGGGAGATTCCAGCTGGTGGAAAGCTGCATGTGAGAGAAGAGAACTACAAGCAAGATCAGGCTGGGGAGGTGCCTTGAGCTGATGCACTGAGGAGCTGCAGTTAGAGACTGTCATCAATCCAGAGCTAAGTAATTGCTTCCAATCACACTGATTCACTGGTGCTGTACACTACATCTACAGGTCTGCATCACCATTACACTGCAAAGGGACATTAAGACTTCCTAATGCAAGTAACCAGCCGGCCAGCATGTGTATATTGGACGCCATTTTGTAGAGACTGTTTGCATTTTGAGAGGGTAAACTATTGTATTGCATGTCCATTACTGTTTGCCATTGTTCCTAATTTATTGCCAACGCTTTTACTCCTGCCCAGTAAAACAGCCCTCTTTAACCCTTGTCATTCCCTGTCCCAAGCTGCCCTTAATACACTTTCCCTTCCCCCTACTTGCGGTGTGGTCCCAGTTATTCACTATTAGTGTGGTGGGGTACAAGTCAGCCCTGGTGAAAACAGCAAGTGTCCGCACACACCATCCAGAAGACTCGGGTGGAGGCACTGAAGCTACCAACTCCCATATTACACCACCCCTTATACTACGCAGGATAAAGGAGTGCTACATTTAGTTTCCAAAACACTCCTACCATCAGGTGGCACCATGTGCCTTCTATGAACTAGTTGGTGTTGCCATCTGACCAGAAAGAATGCCAGCATTATTTTATACCCCAAGTTCTACCTGTTCCATTTTCGAGAAAAAAAGTCCTTAGAACTGGAATGCACCTTGTAATGTATGCCTTAAAGTCTTCAGAAATGTATGTGCTAATATGTCTTTTATTTAATGTAGTAATTTATATTAATATAAATCTTTTTTTCAAGTTGTGTAAATGTTTCTAAGTTGTCCGTAATGAAAATGAGTGAAATACTACATGGCTCAAGATTTGTTGAATTATGTTAATTTATATCCCTGTATAACAACAAATGTGTGGAAAAGTAGGGTAAAGTTAAACATAATTATTGCTATCTGTACTGACAATAAATATCCTCCTAGCATTATGTATGTTGCAATTTTTAAATGGATTGTTGGAATGTCAAGACATATATTGCAAAGAGGAATGTATGTGGGCTTATGGTAATATTGTATAGTGTATCCAATTACAGAACTTGTAGGGAAGGAAAAAAATATTGTTTTGCAAAAATGCACCTATATATTAGAAAACCTACAGAAACACCTAAACAAGATGGCAAAATTAGCTGCAGATAGATGTTTTAAGTAACAAATCATACACGTCTACATAACACATCTACACAATAACAATTACAAAAAAACCTTCATGTTACATATATTATTTCACCTCATTGTCAATATTTTTTTTATTTTAAGATATTAATGTGGCAATATTTCTAAAATAAATAAATAAATAAAAATGAAGATATTCACTGAATGGTGTATATTGATAGGTATTTGGGGTAACAACAGGAGTAAGTAAGAAAGGTTTTAGGAGATAAAAAAATATAGTTAACCATCTCTACAACTCACCAGTTTTTTTGAGCTGGTGAAAAATGTGAGAACAATACAAAACTAAATGTTAAAAGCTGGTGAGCTACAGCTGTTCTATGAAATACCTTAATTTAATACAATTATATAAAACTAATTAAAACAATAATGGCTGGGATAATTCAAACAGAACTGATAAACTTTAAGTCCAATTCTTTCTTTTCTCCTTCTTTAAATCCAACAGACATAAAAAAAAGAAAAGTGATAAACCCCTATGATTTTTTGCACTCATCAAGCAGTGTGAGTAGCGATGTATCCAAATTTAGGAGAAGACCAATAGAGGCAGGGCCGCCGTTGGCGGGGGACTGCCGGGACTTTTGTCCGGGGCCTGAAGAGAGAGAGTGGCCTGCTGATGCTCACTATTTACTGCTGGAGAGCTGTACACCATCGGGACAATGCAAATCTGAATCCTAAATACAGGATTCAGTGCCCCACCAAGTAAGGTGGAGAGCATTGACCGAGCGGCCGGTTCCCACAAGACATTGCCCCGGACAGGACTCCGCAGCTTCAGCCAATGACTGTCTGGACTTTATTGCTGGTTAGAGACTCTCAGGGACCTCACAGTGACGGGTGCTGGGACAGATGTGTTTAGGTACTTTGTTATAGAGATAGTTACTGTCTTTATTGCCTAGATATCATGTTACTGTTTTGATGCAATAAAGGCATTATTATTAGACTTTTCTCTCCTCTTTACCTGTGTGACTGCTGAATCTAAGGGCCAGGGAAATCCAGTGCTGAACCTAAGGGCCAGCAGAATCCGGTGACTCTGTATCTGACCCCTGGTATCCTGACACAGGTCCTCGGCACTCCACTTATATGTGACAGCACATGGGAAAGGACTGCCGTGGCCCATGTCCCTGGTCACAAAATGTCTCCTTATTGCAATGCACCGTTTAGGGGTGTCTTCTCGATTCATATAAAAAATCAGTATGTGCGAAGGGATTGATTCATTTTGTGACTCATCAGTGACCTAATTTGTTAACCAGTCTTCATAATGTATGTACCAAAGATTATTGCTTTGTTTTTTATCCTAAATAGGTGTAGGAAAATATGGCTCTCAAACAGAGTTACCATTACATAATGAATTTTCTCTCTAAACTGATATGTTTTCCAGTTATAATCGCCCTCTTCAGTTAGCAGCTGCTGTCTTGGCTTAAAGATACATTTTCCACTTGATCACGCTGACTATTTACCACAGTTTTGTAAGCTGTGTCCTTCTGTAGATTTCCTTCAGATGAACTTGAATTCTCTTGTTAGTTTTCTTTCCTATCTAATGCTACATTTATTGAAAGCCTCTTACCTTGAATGGTGAAAGATCAGACTCAAACAAATGTTTTATTGTTTCCAGCCACATTATTTCTAGAACAATTAAAAACGAAACTGTTCTGCCCCAATGTATAGCCATCTGTGACACTTCAGAGGGTACATTGTATGTCTGAGAGGAGGTAAGGTGTAGAAGAACAAAGTGTTCTTAAAATAGACTTTATATAATGAATGTGTAATATTCCAGTGACTGATAATGAAGAAAATACTGTAGAGAATATAGGGGTGTCTTTATTAACTTTAACAGTGAAGTGAAGCTACACTGCACACAGGATCGTGGATGATTGTGACCTATGTAGCTTCACCATTTAATTAAATGTATCTCCCCTGTGATTGATACGGCTTTTGACTATAATCTAGGGGGCTGATACTGAGTCGGTAAATAGCAGCCAAAAAGCTGCGATTTCATTTATAGACCATGCAATGTAAGGGGTACAAATTAATGGTTTTATTTGTTTTTTTGTTTTTGCATGCATAGTAGAAGTGGTTGCAATATCCGGCCAGAAACTTTGAATTGCAAAAAAGGGACATCCGAAAGTTCCTTCCCTTTTTTGAATACTTACATTTTCTACTTTTTTTCTGAATGGATGAGTATTCCGTTCGGCATACTTCACCCACTCACCTTCGCAATTGACAATGGGGCAGATCCAGAACTACGCTTTTCCGTGATTTTACGCGTGGCGGAGACGTTAATTTGCATTTACGTACGCACTGCGCATGCGCACCATAGAAAATACGCACATTCACGTAGCGTAATTGTGAACGTATGGGAAATTCACGTATGTGTCACGTAAATACTTACGTGTGGGCGTGCTAATTTTACGTGAGTCAACAATACGTGCGATTTACGTGAAGTAGGCGGGGGTGGTATTTAAAGTGTACAGTATGGGCGTGCTAAGCTGCGTACGTTCACGTAGTCAGTACGTCCGTTAGCGTAACCGTTTGAAAAAGTTAAGGTAGGGTTTGGGTAGCGTATTTTGAAAAACTATGTCCGTGCAAGGGGTGTGCCGAGGGTAGTGTAGCGAACTTACGTGTACGAAAATACGCTCCGCGAATAAACGTACGGCACACATCGTTCTGGATCTACCCCAATATCCCTCCACCGCACCTCTGCCACCTCTATCGCCGTACCGAGGGACAGGTGAGTAAACTTTCTGTGCAGGGTAGGGAGTGTTAGGGTCAGGCTGCAGGGGAGGAAGGGTTAGGGTCAGGCTGCAGGGGAGGGAGGGTTAGGGTCAGGCTGCAGGAGATGGTGGGTTAGGGTCAGGCTCCAAGTAAGGGAGGGTTAGGGTCAGGCTGCCAGGAAAGGAGGGTTAGGGTAGTGAGAGGGGAGGGTTAGGGTTAGGATTAGGGAAAGGAGTGGGGGACTATTTTTCCTTACCATTTCGGAGCACGAAGCTTTCTGTGCTCTGTCGAGTCATATGTAATCGAAATCCCAGCCAGTTCTGAACGGAGCCCCGCACCAAATACTAAGCTTTTGTTTCCACACATATACTAATTAGCTTTAATATTAAGCATGGTTTTACCAAGAAGCACATTTGCGCCCATTTTTTTTCTGTTACTTTCAAACCCTGGATCAGCCCCCAAGATGATTGCAGAGATTGCTGGATTTTTAATAGGATATTAATGTTTATCATAATGACAAACCTGATTTGTTGTTTGTACCTCTACTTTTGTTGGATCGCAACTCCAAATAAAACTTACTTACAGAGAAGGGAAAATGGCACTTTATATTCATCCATTATAGCTTAATATCAATGTCATCTGCAGTTTAACATTAACAATTCTGACCGTGACACAAGGAGTTTTTTAGTTACTGTTACTCACTTAGTTGGTCTATAGTCTGGTATAGCCCGATCCAGTGAAATTTTCTCACTGAGGTAGGAGTTGTAGCCATATTTTTCATGTGGTCCTTTGGCTTTTTCCTCTTCATCAGGAGTAAGTGTAGCAGGAAGTCCACCTTTTCCCCTCCCACCATAGCCTTCAATAAGCCCAAGTGATTTGGATAAACCTTAAAACAGAAATAAAAAGTAGTCAATTAAAGTCTGCCTGTGACACGGGATTAAAAAGTGTATTTGTTTTTTGCTATATAAATGTGAAAAGGACTTTATAATGTGCATTATACTGAAACATTAAAAAATATACTGTTTCATTCAGTTTTTCTTATTGAGAAAGATTTGGGGACATACTATGAACAGGTGTGGGTCCTCGCTGAGAACGACTCTATTGCAAAAGGCCCGTACTCCACCCCCCCCAGTTCTCCCTTTTCCTAATCCTTACCATAACCCACCCCTTCCATGACCCTAACCCTCACTCCCCGCTGCCTGACCCTAACCCTCCCTTCCCCACAGCCTGACCCTAGCCCTCTCTTCTCTACAGCCTGATGCTAACACTAACCCTTCCTTTACATGGCCCTAACCCTTACTCTAACCCTCCCTTTCCCCAGTGCCTAACACTAATCCTCCCCTAACCCTAAGAGTCACCTCTCTGGTGGTGTCTGCGGCGGGCGGCACTTCAGAAAATGATTGGGCGAAAATTGAAAATAGCTGTCTATTCGAAATAGAGACACCCAAAAAAAAACTTTTGGCTGTCTCTATTTCTAAAAGACAACCATCATTTTGGGGACTCCCTCCGCAATGAAGACACTTTTATTTCAATTACAATGCCTGCTCATATTTAATAGCTATCTGCAATTAACCAATCAATCAGGGGCCGAGTAGGTGCAAACTCATACACATAATTTGTGTGTAACTTACCCAAACTAAACTTATGCCCAATGTTGAAGATTCCTACATCACCCCTCACCACCCTTTTGTTACATGGTTGTATATGCACATGAATCCCAAGTATTTCACTTGTTTTTTGCTTTTTTATTGTGGTGGTGGTGTTACACAGAACCAAGAAACACATAATACGCAATATCAATGTATGTTTGGCAATCATGTATGTATGGTCAAAAGTATATATTTATTAATCACACAAATTGGCTGGCTTTTATCTTTGGCCAAATGCAGGCTCAAGAAACATAAAATACATTGTGTCAATAAATTCCCACACAACTCTGAAACAGAAACTATGTCTGTGTTCTAGTTTATTGCACAGAGCATGTATTACAGGCAGCATGGTAGCTCAGTGAATAGCACTTGTGTCTCACAGCACTGAGGTCATATGTTCAATGGTAGGTTATTTGGCTACTGCCTAAGTTAACTCTACTATGTGTTAGGGACCAGAGAATGTAGTTCCAATAGGGGCAGGGACTGATGTGAATGTCAGTTATTCTCTACAACGTGCTGAGGACAATTTGTGGTGCAATATAAATAATTAATAATAATATTTAAAATAACCTTGACCTTGAATTCTTATCTACAAATAAAAGCAAACATACAGTATATAACCATTGATAATTATGCATAATTGTTATATGAAGCAGGAAATACTTTTAGATTGATACATTGTTGTATCACGGACGTTGTCCTAGCACTTCTATAATTCTTGCTTCGTTTTTACAATTGGAAGTTGTTGTCACGTATTTCATCTATAGCACTTTAATTTTACCTTCATTTTGGATTTATTTAAGAATCAAATTCACTTTGTATGAATATATTCATTATTTTTTGATTGTTGACACACTCTAGCACTTTATTCACACTTGGTCACTTTACTAAGTGCAATAGTGTTTTTACACTCACTATCTCCACGCGCCATTTGAGTTATCTTCACTTCTTATTTCTTATTCACCAAGTATATTGTGGAATATACTTGACTCAAATAGGCTGCAATTATTTGACTTTTAGGGCGCCACTTATTTAAAGGTATTATCTTTCTACAAAAATATTTAAAATAACCTTGACCTTGAATTTTTATCTACAAATAAAAGCAAACATACAGTATATGACCATTGATAATTATGCATAATTGTTATATGAAGCAGGAAATACTGCATACTATGATTAAGTAATCATTTATATGGAGCCCTATTCCATTATTCAAAAATAAAAAGGTAGAACTCAAACATAACAATTATAAGTTATACAAAGAAATAGCGCTCATTTACGAGTCACAAAAATGTGAAACTGTGCTTCTCTTAGGTGTGAATATATTTCCAATAGGAGTTACAGTAAAAAACAAGAGCAAAGGGGCAGATCCAGACCTACGGCCGCCCGTGATTTTATGCTTGCCGTGAGCTTAAAAGCGCCCATACTTACTGCGCATATGTGCGGCAGATGTTATGCAGAGTAACTCTGAGTGTATGGGCCTTGAGCGTAACAGCTTTGTAACAACGCACGAAGGGGCATGCCATCCATACGACACCCGTAATTACGCTTCGGGGGTGGGGTGCGACATTTCAATCGTACAGTATGGGTGTGCTTAGTGTCTTAACTACACATGGAGACTATGGATGCCAGCAGCTATGCTCTGAAAAGTTAGGGTAGGTTTTGGTCCGCGTAAAATGGCAAAAGTAAGTACGAGCAAGGAGAGTGCCTTGGGGCTTGCTTTGTAGATACGCTGGCGTAAATATGCTACGCACAAGGGCATATTATTTGCGTAGGTCTTGATCCAGCCCAAAGTGCGTAAGTGGGGCACGCCCTCAATACGTTACCTGCATTTTACGCATGTAACTTCTTTAGTGCGAAACTAGATTGTGTGTACAAATGGGCTGTACTGTCCCTCGGCCCACCAAGGTGGATGGGGGGGGCACACTTACATTGTACAGTATGGGTGGGTTTCGACATTTATGAGCGAATCATCAGTTATACGGACTGCTGCACATTTTACTTAAGGCAGGCTTATGGCAGTGCAACTGCCATAAAGCCCGCATGAGAGAGGGCAGTGGCGCAACCTCTTTCATTCATACTGGCAGATCCACGCACATACGTAAAGCATGCAGGGGCCTGGATCCGGACCATGGAGAGGAGAAGCAAATAAAATTTGGTATTTTCTTTAATATGAACCAATATCTAATTATGCAATGTATTGCACCAGAAAGAAAAAAGTAAAACAACATACACACATATTTTCTTGCAATCTAACATATTTATTATTATTATTATTATTTAAGAGCATTATATGACTGGTAAGTGTTACTTCACTTCTTGCTAATAGTATCTATTTTCTGAATGGTTTTCTAAATGATCTGGAGATAATACAAATCAGATGTTTTAGCTAGAAGGCTAAAAGCTATTTTCCCTTGTGCAGTCATGTAGAAAAAAATTGCTGCAATATGAATAGCTACAATAACATTAGATAATGCTTTATTTATTTTAAGAGAATGAGACGCACGCGCGCGCACACACACACACACACACACACACACACACATGCGCACACACACACACACATATATATATATACATACATACACGCACGCGCACACACACACACACACACATATATATATATACATACACACACGCACTCCCACAACTATGCATAACTGTCACACACAGATTTCTGTTGCCGGCCCTGTATAGGACACATACATTTAAAAAATCACTCATATACAATCTAAATTACCCACAAACTCATACTTTGTATGTGATGTTGTTGTATTGGCCAGGACTATTGGTTGCATGTGACCACTGTATATTGGTGAAAGGTATTGCATTGAATGCTATATCAATATTACATTTAGATTTATATTCCCATAGAGTTTCACAGAAAGGACATTAAGGTGTACATGGACATAGGTCGGTTTGTCATGTACAGCAACTTGGACATTCCTGACAGTCTGGCACCAGGAGGACCCTATAGATAAAAGGTGGACCAGAATAGCATGCAGTGAGACTCCAAGAGGGGAATCTTTATTTTGATTGTTCCCCTACTTATGTAATGAGCCACTGGCACCCATTTCCAGGCTTGATAATAAGGGATTCTATGCCTACCGACACCAATGAGTAAAGTGGAACCACAACTAAGGAGATGATGGGGGTGCCCAAACTCCCCCCCCCCCTCCAGCAAGGGACACCGCTGAGAACAGCACTATTTCGAAAGGGAACTGGCTGGGAAACTTATTGCTTTTGCCTCGATCCCTGGAGCACCAAACACGGTGCAACGAAGTAGAAAATCTGACCCTAACCCTAACTCTCTTTTTCCATGCAGCCTGACCTTAACCCTCCCTTCCCAGCAGGCTGATCCAAAGACTTCCTTCTCCGCAGCTTAACCCTAAGTCTCCCCTTCCCGCAGTCTAACCCTAAAATTCCCCTCCCCGTAGCCTAACCTAAAAACGTCCCTCCCTGAACTTAGTTCCGTCCCAGCCCATTTCCGAGGAAATGGGCTGTGCTTCCCTTCCGCCCGCTAAAGCGGGCAGGGGGAAGCATGGTAAGTGTACAGTGTGGGAGGGGGCTCCCACACTGTAGCGGGCCGCACGCCGCAGTTAAGGTAGGCTTATGGCAGCGTAAGCTGCCATAAAGCCCGCACGACAGAGGGGAGCGACAGGGGGTGTGCATTCCCCTCTGTCTCGCGTAATTTCAGACCCGTCTGAATTTGGTCCCCTAACTGTACCCTTCCATGACCCTAACCCTAACCCTCCCATCCCCATAGCCTAACCTTCACCTAATTCTAAATGTCCCTGGAGAGGTTACTCGCCTCTCTGGTGGGGTCTGCGGCAGGCAATGGGTCTGGCAGGTGCTGGTTTCCGAAAATGAATGGGTAAGTATGCAGATCGGCATACTTAACCAAAAGAAAACCGCAAAAAGCTGCCTATTCGAAATATAGACTGCCAAAAATCATTTTTCGGCTATCTCAACTTCTAAAAGACAGTTCTTATGGAAGGGAGTCCCACTGCCCGGCAAGGTACCTCATGGATCTTGGCACTAGGCCCCATAGTGACTAAGTATACTAAGCCCTTTTAGGTAGTAAGGGCACTAATACCTATAGTGAGTTAGGGGTATTAATGTTACAGGACATTAGGCTCTGATCTAGGTAAGGGAAGAAGGCCCTTGTTAGGTTGTTAGGAGAAGTCTAGGCTCCCAATGAGAAGAGGTGCTAGGTAAGACTGCAAAGAGGGTGCTAGGCCCAATGATAGGCAGGCACTATGTCTGGTGTAGTGGACAGAGGGCTCTCCTGTCCTGGATTGAAAAATCAGTTGGAGGTCATTGCAAATGGAGAGCAGAGTGAGGGATGTCCAACAGGTAAGCTGATTCCTTAGCGGAGCAGTGACAGGAGAAGATTTGTCAATCAAGGTGACAAGTAAGTGGTGAGTGTCCTACCCTGTCTTTTCTGTATCTGTGTTCCCCTCTTCCAATAATTGCAGAAGGAACCTGTAGGTGTTGATGAGGAAAGGTTTTGCTCTATCTTGCCAAAAAAAGGTTGTTTAAGGCCTTGGGTGGTGATGATGATTACCTCGCCCGTGGTGTAATTCTCTCCATTGGGTCACCAGTAGGTGTTGACGCGGGCTTGTTTTCTCTGCAAATTAGTCAAGCATGTCACATCTGTAACCAAGAAAGGAAACATGTGGCTTCCTTAATAGCTGTTCTTCAGGATATAATTGGGTGAGTAAAAGTTTGTTTTGTATTTTAGGGTGCTGTTTTCTACCTGTTACAAACCTAAAGTAATTTACTTCCTTTATTCATGTGTATAAAATGTCCAGCTCTGCCTGTTGGAGGGCAGAATATCTTTGTGAAAATCCTGTGCTGGTACCAACCGTGCCTTAATATTTTATATAGACAACACATGCTTGAGAAAGTGCCCTGGTCGGCACGAAACGCGTCGCTTTGTTACTTCAGCTGGAGAGACTAATAGTGGAGCTATCACTATTGTGCCTTGGAGACTATCTGCTACTTTGTGGTTCAGTGCTTTGATGTCTGTATCTGAGGAAAGAAGCATGAGAACTTTACCTTAAACTCCCGCTGTGATCCCTTGAATCGGGGGAATCAGACTGATACACTACACGTGTTACGGATGTGACGTACGTCTAACTCTGCAAACTCTGCAGTCCTCGCTTGGAAAGAACTCGTTTAGCACAGAGCCGTCCCTCTGGTCGCATTACTATCCAGCTCACGGAGGGTATACAGGGACCTCCCCCTGCCACACTATTGGAAACCTATCTTTATTGCAAGATATCTGCATCGGCTCACCTCATCACTGCATCTCACCACAGTCGCCTTAGAAGTTATTCCACCTATACCAAGGCACTCAAGAGTGTCAGGCTGTCCACCTGATACTTTGAAGAAAGTGAAAAGGCATTTCACCAAGGACTAGATCGGGATGCTCTCCGTGTGTCCGTGCCTATCCACAAACTGATAAGTATTGCATATACTACCTTATCCAGTTCACTATAGTCTCTCTTCCTTTTTTAATGTCATTCATGTACTTGATTCATTTTTTATATGTGTAATACCTTATTTTTTACTATTTTATTTCATTAAAACAAACTCTTATCTATCAGCGTTGTTGCTATTTCATTCAGCCACCGCAGTTTGCCTAAATTTACCAGCATTTGTGGGCTTCTGCGCTACCATTTGTTCTCTTTAGTTTACTTTTTATAGCAGGTGGGTTCCTGCTTAGGTCAGCTGCGCTGTCCCATATATGTGATAAGCGCCATTAACCATTATTTTCTAAGACCAAAATGTTAGCATCTTACCTATGACTCTTTATGCATCCAAGGGCCTAATTATGAAACATATTATACTTGTAATAGTAAATGTGCTTCTTTGTTCACATGTATTTCTTCATCAAAGTGGTGTTGTGAGACCACATTTTGAACGCCAATGCATCCAACACAGCTTTTCACCTATATACATTAATCAGAACTTTTGTTCCAGAGTACAGATTATTTAGCTCATAATATTGTACTGTTGTGTGTAATTGTGGGCACATTTTCTTTATATATTTTAATTTAGTTTTTTCTTTGTAGTACAAAGTATCCAATTTTATTCATTTTTATCTTAACTGACAGTATGTGGTTTCCTTTCTTGTTCTTATTATCAAATACATTTCACAGGCTGACTTGCTTACATGTGCTAAAAAATAGAAAGATTTTTAATGGTCTGTTCTTTGCCTCCTACAGTCTCAGCAGGATCCCTGGTGCCTGCGCTGTTCACCTGACTTCCTACTGCGATAGTTGATTCTGTTTGTCACCACAAAAACAGCCTTTCCAACATTTTATTTGCTTTGCTAGCCCTATTTTCCTTCTAACAGATACATATTTCTGAGCAGGTTAACTATTAAGAGCCACTATATGAAGCAATGTTATCAATCAATTCACATCCATGTCTCTGTCTATAGTACAAAGATAAATAAATACTTATGCAAATCATCATGAATGTTGGGAAAGATGAAAGATAGTGTACTGGATAAAGACTTCAGATCAGATTCCGTATGCTTCACAATGGAGGCTAAAGCTGGCCACACACTAGAGCGACAATCGTGCCGATTTAGCAATTATCGTGGATTGGCCGCATTATCGCTCTAGTGTGTGGTGCCGATAATTGACAGAAACGGGTAATTATCTAAAAAAAATGGCTGCCGTCAGATAATCTGGTTTGCAATAAAAATTATCGGTTATCGCCAGCAAAATCGTGCACTGTGTGGGCATTGCAGATAATCGTGCTGCAGAACCCCACACACTGACAGGCTGCAGCGCTATGCCCTCTCTCCCTGTCTGGCTATACAGCGCTGTATAGCCAGACAGGGAGAGAGGGCATAGCGCTGCAGCCTGTCAGTGTGTGGGGTTCTGCAGCACGATTATCTGCAATGCCCACACACTGCACGATTTTGCGGGCGATAACCGATCATTTTTATTGCAAACCAGCCGATCAGATTATCTGACGGCAGCCATTTTTTTTAGATAATCGCCTATTTCTATCAATTATCGGCACCACACACTAGAGCGATATTTCGGCCAATCCACGATAATTGCTAAATCGGCACGATTATCGCTCTAGTGTGTGGCCAGCTTAAGTGTCATGTAATGTATTGTGTGGTGTAATAAAAATATTAAAATTTTAAATTTTTTATCACTCACCGTTTGCTGTCATCTGTCTTGGGAAGCCTTGCTTGATCTGCAGAATCTTTTTCTGATGCTTGGAGTCCTGGCATCGCCTTGCTTGCAGTTTTCTCCCCGTTGTTCAGCTCTGGTTCCTCTGGCTCTTCATATCTTGCCACGTTGGGGTCTGGCTCCTCCTCCTCTTATTTCTTCTGCAAATGCCATTCTGTCGCTAGGGGGCAGCCTTTTAGTTAAATGATGACGTCAGAGGCCAGAGTGTAACCCCCCCGCCTACTTCACGTAAAACGCACGTATAGTTGCCTAACGTAAAATTGGCACGCCCACACGTAAGTATTTACGTGACACATACGTGAATTTCCAATACGTTCACAATTACGCTACGTGAATTTGCGTATTACTATGGTGCGCATGCGAAGTGCGTTCTAAACTGCGAATTTACGTCTCCGCCATGCGTAAATTCGCGTAGAAGCGTAGTTCTGGATCTACCCCAATGTTCTGAATGTTTCTTTTAGATGTGCTAGACAATTTTCACTTATACAGTATATGCAGAAACAATGTCCTTTGTGGAGTTGTTTGGCAGTTGATTAATTTTTGAAATATGGCTAAGAGGGGAATGTCATTCTTAATGGAAATCACTATAAATTGGTGGAGGAAATACAGCCACAAAGGAATGGTGCATTTTTATATCAAATGAGATCTATAAGTAGCTAGAACTTAACTTAATGCCTTTCCAGTTTATTTGATAATTAATTTATCTGAGATATCAAGCAGGTTTCTGTTAAGTGCACAAGTAAAAAATCACTGCTCAAAACAAGTTTAATGTCAAGTTTTATTCAATGTCATGCTCAAATTTAAAACCAATAAATTAACATGACAGGCAAATAAACAATTACAAAGTTTTCCCTCCTACACATGCTTCAAATATATCCTCCACAAACAGTAATTTATTATTTATTAACAGGTTTTTATATAGCACCAACAGATTACATAGCGCATTACAATTTTAACAATCATTACTGGGTAATAACAAACAGATTGGGTGGGTAAGAGGGTCCTGCTCACAGGCTTACACTCTATAGGACAGAGGGTTTGATACATAAGGGCAAGTGCTTTACTGTATATCACACAATGGAACCAGCCAGAGTGTATGGTAAAAATGCTCTGTATGATCTAGCCACACAGCAGTGTTAGTAACAGAGATGAGGGAATTTTAAAATAGAAAGAGAGAGTGTGCGGGTTTGTGTTAATAATTTAAAAGAAAGGAAAAAGTGGTTATTAATATGGTACATAAAGCTTAGGAAGGTTGAGGAATTTGTCTGAAGAGATGAGTTTTAAGGGAGTGCTTGAAAGTTTGTAGAGTAGTGGATAGTCTTAATCGGCAAGCAAAGTTATTCCAGAGAGTGGATGCAGCCCGGGAGAAGTCCTGTAAGTGGAAATCAGAGCATTTATGAAGTGCAGAAGAGAGCTGTAAATCTTGTGTGATCTGAGAAAACGAGCTGGGATATATAAGTGAGGATATGTATGCAGGTCCAGTGTTGTTTAAGGCTTTATATGTTAGCAAGAGGATTTTGTATTTGATGCTGTAGTATACAGGCAACCAATGTAGAGACTGACAGAGTGGATTAGCTCTAGATGAACGTTTTGCAAGGAAAATCAGTCTTGATGCTGCATGCAATATAGACTGTAGAGGGGTAATTTTATATTGTGGGAGTCCAATAAGAAGGGCATTGCAGTGATAAATGCGGAAGATAATTAGTACATGAGAGTTTTAGCAGTTTCTTGTGAAAGATATTTTCAAATCTGGAAATGTTTTTTATAGGTGTATATAACAGAATTTAGAAGCAGATTGAATGAGGGGCATAAAAGACAGTTCAAAATCAAGTGTAACACCTAGGCAGCGAGCTTGGCGAGTAGGGAATATTTCAGTGTTGTCAACAGCAATAGAAAGACAGGGTGGGTAACTCTTGTTGGCAGGAGGAAATATAAATAACTCTGTTATTGAAAGATTAAGTTTAAGATGGCAGGAGGACATCCAGATTGAAATAGCAGAAAGACATTCAGTTACATGAGCCAGTGCGGTTGCTTTTAAATCAGGGGTGGATAGGTAGATTTGTGTATCATCTGCATAGAGATGATGTTGAAAACCAAATGACTTTATTAGTTGTCCAAGGGAAGAGGTAAAGATAGAGAAGAGCCAGGGAGTCAAGACTGAACCTTGAGGTACCCCAACAGATAGTGGAAGGGTAGATGAGGTAGCTCCAGAAATGCAGACACTGAAAGAGCGATTAGAGATATAGGATGTGAAACAGGAAAGGGCTGTGTATTGAATACCTATTGATTGTAACATTTATATGAGAAGAGAGTGGTGAACAGTGTCAAAAGCAGCAGAAAGATCCTGGAGAATTAAAAGAGAATAGATTTAGCAGTGCTTTAGATTTAGCAGTGCTTAAATCATTGAATACCTTGGTCAGTGCAGTTTCGGTAAAGTGTTGAGAACAAAAGGCTGACTGAAGAGGATCTAGAAGATTGTGTAAGGAAAGGAAGCAAGTTAGGTGAGTATAGGCGAGTCTGTCAAGCAGCTTGAAGGGCATGGGAGCTGGGAAATAGGCCGATATTTGAGGGAGAATTTGGCTCAGAGTTTTGTTTTTTCAGAATTGGAGTAATCAGTGCATGCTGAATAAAGAGGAGAACATACCAGTCTTAGAATTGCAGATTGTAATTAGGGTTGGAATAAGCACAGAGGATAGGCATCGACTGACTTGTGAGGGTACAGGATCAAGAGGACAGGTAGTAGTGTAAGAGAAGAATAGAGCAGATACTTCCTCTTCATTTGTGAGATGGAATGAGTATATAGTGCCAGAGGGTGTTGGATAGTATGTTAGTAGATGAGGAGTGGGAGGATAATTCCTGTCTTATGTTATCCATCTTGTCCTTTGATGGAGGTTGGTGGATTATGCACAGGAGGGTTCAGTAGTGAATTAAATGTCTGAAAGAGGCATTTGGGGTTAGAAGCCTGAGTAGAAATGAGAGATTGAAAGTAAGATTGTTTAGCATTATCCAGGACAGTTCTATAAGTGTGATAAGTGTTTGTATAAGTTAGAAAGTCATCGGGCAGACGAGATTTGCCCAAACAACGTTCTGCTTTGCGTGACAGTTTTTAAGGTTATGTGTGTCATTGGTATGCCATGGCTGACATTTGAGTCGCTGTGGTATATGAGGGGTAGCTGGAGTGACTTGGTCAAGAATATCTGCTAGGGTTTGGATTAGTTGAGAAACTGAAATATCAGGAGAGTGGAAATTAGAGACGGAGATAGTAGTTGTTGCACAGATTAAAAGTTGGTTAAAATTAATGGCATTAAGATTTCTTCGGGTGTGAGAAGGTGTTGCAGAAATATAGACTATAGAGTTAGACTTGTTGTGGTAGAGTTTTGCAGGTAAAGAATTATATAAATTGTGCATGGTTACACAGGATTTTTTGTTCCTTGGCTGGTCATGTTAGCAGTATTGTTACTCACTTGATCAGACTGTGTAGAAATTATATGCTTGATCTACCCTATCGTCCAATCAGCTCCATTTATCAGTCAATGACAGTAATTGCTCATGTAGCATGCACTGTCCAATAATATGTCCAATCCTTCGTTCCAGAATAGCTATTTTAATACAAGATGTTATGTTTAGGATTTACCATCCTATCTGAAATTGCTTCCTGAATCCACTCACAAATCTGATTGAATCCCCCTGACACCACTTAATAAAGAATTATATCAACTCAAAATGCGTTGTGGAACCAGGGAGCCATCACTGCCATTTTACTAACCCATCTAGACCATTTCACTCACCGTGCCCAACGCTGGTTCAAAATTGACCACAGTGGACGAGATGTGCAGAGTCTAACCACAAGTAAGGTATTCACCAGAGCTCCGATGGTGGCTATGAACTTGGCTACAGGCAAGAGGCAGGTTGTGGCCCTCTGGACAAGTGCACAGACACTAAGACAGCAAAAATGGAGACCAAGGAGATGACCTTTAGCAAGTATACACATGGCAGCAGAAATATCAGGAAACAAGTGCATGGGAAAAAACCGTGAGAAGCAAATTCCAGCAATGGTAGTCATGGTTAACAACATAAAAGATACACAAGGAGGAATACTATGAGGAAACCATGAGGAAACCAAGATACTTTGTGTAATGAGATCCAGGGCGTAGGCAGCACATGAGAGAAATATAGGACATAGGGCCTGATCCAGAGGTACGCCCGTCGTCGCTAGGACGGCGGGCGTAAGCGTAAGATCGGCTTTTCAGCCGATCTGCGCATGGACCGGGCAGATGTTGCCCAGCGTTGCTACGGCAACACCCGATCCTGGATCGGGCGTCCGTAGCAGCGCCGTAGGGACGCTGGAGGGGACGTCCTCCAGCGTCCCTATGTTAAGGTTAGTGCTAGTGGGCGGGGGAAGGTAGGTAAATGAGGGTAGGAGGACGGGCTAGGCGGCCATACGCTCCTGTGCGAGCGTATGACCCCTTCCTTACGCCGGCTGTAGTTAGGGTAGCCTTCAGCCAGCGTAAGGAAGGGGCCATACGCCCGCACAGGGGGAGTGTCGGGGTAAGTGAACGCCGATACGCTGTGCTTTAGTAAGCACAGCGCATGGGCGTAACTCTGGATCAGGCCCATAGTGAGCAGGCATGGAAGCAGTTGCTCCAACAAGGATTGATTTGGGTTTAAATGATGGCACCTAAGAAGCAAGTCCAGCTGGGTAGTAGAGTACACCTAGGCATGAAAAGATCTACAACTAAGTAGAAACACCAGGAAGTGCAAGTGAAAAGAAAGGAAATCATGTGATTGGCAAAAGTAAACAAGACTACAATCCAACCCTCCCAGGGGAACTTTTTCAACTTTGCAACTGATATAAATTTTTGTACATCAGGTCTGTGAAACAATGGTCGACTGTGCAGTCCAGTTCTTCTTTTATTATATATTTTGCAGATCCTTGCGGAAATGGTGCTTTCTGCCTCCGGCCCCTCATTAACATGCCTAACCCTGCCTGTAAGGCGAGGTATAGGCATGCAGAATTGAAGGGCCGGCCCCTACCCCAGAACTTACTCCATACAGAACATAATTTATGTCAAGGGGAATTACGCAACAGACAATAAGTCCCCTTCCATGCCTATTTCTGAATCAGGCAAAAAACGTTTTCACCTTGGGTTTACAAGTCATTGCTTTTTAACTACTAAAACAAAACATAGAACAAATAAAAAGAGTACATACTGATTTTAAAGAATGTTCCTTTTGAAGACTGTACCATAGAATACTAAGACCTTTGTGGCATAACTTTTTGTAGTGAACATGGATTTATTTGCAGATAAATTCAAAGCAGAGAGCTAACAGATAAGAGTAATCAGAACAAAACAGAAATCAGTGTCAATCTACAATCTAAAGTTGTTCTTACTGCAAGACAATTGTACTTAACATGCTCATGTTGACTTGCAGTTTATATAAAGAACAACTGCTCTACTATAGAAGAAAATGTTCTTTAAGCAATGTATAATTTCCACAGAGAATTCATGCCCACACACTCTTAACCACCAATTATTCAGACCTTGGGGGCAGATCCAGACCCATGCATGCATTACGTGCATGGGTCTTTAAGTACAATCATGTAGCAGGGAGTACACGCCCCCTGCACTTCCCGCTCTCGTTAGTAAATCTGGACACTAACATGTCCATATTCCTACCTTAAATATTACAAATATGTCTGCAGCCATAGAAGTAGTCATAGCGGGGCTTTCTCCGCCCCAAAGACCTCATTTAAATGGCTATCCTCACACATATGGCAAGGATTAAGCCATCGTAAGCCATCGTCTGCCCCTTCCTCATACTCTCCTATGTAACTTTGTTACATACAAAGGTACTTATCATAATGTAACATCTGCCACACGCATGCGCAGATGTTCCCTGAGAGTGAATTTACACAAATGGCTTGCGTAAATTCACTGTCGTATGTAGCTCTGGGTCTACCCCTAGGACTCTTAGGACCTGATCCAGAGCTGTGCTTACACCTTTTTTCTATGTAAGTGCAGTGATTTTTAGCACCACATACTGTGTGTGTACAATATTATTGAGCACAAAAATGTGGACTCACACTGGCTTATCCACCTGTGCTTGTTTCCATGCTCTACTATATTATAATTATAATATTATATTATAAGAAAAGTGAGCATTTTAGTGCAGCATTAGCCATATTTCCCGGCGCTTCCTCATAAAATCCTGCACCAGCTCTGGGCTATTACAAGTGACCAACAGAGTTTTTTACTGAATAAAAACCCCTAGGCATAGCTACAACACAGCTCTACATATTCATGTTTTAATGTTCAATGCATATGCTACAGTGTTGTATTGACTAACAAAGCATATCTGCATATTGTGTCTGATCCAGACTTAACGACAGCCAATTTACGCATGCGGTATGTGTAAGTAGCTGTGGGAATGCACTGCACATGCATGTGGCAGATGTTACTCATCGTAACTCTGATTGTACGTAACTCATACATAACTCCGAAGATAGGGCATGACATTGAACCCGAAAATACGCATTGTTGTTGGAGTGAGGCATTTAAATTGTACAGTATTACGTACCAGAGATACGCAAGGAAAAGTTAAGGCAGGGTTCTGAACACATAAGTCAGCTGAATTATGTACGTGAGGGGGGAGTGTCAGGGGAAGTGCATTATCTTCAGAAATGCTAACTTAGGTACGCTTACGTACGTAAAACAATCAGGCCCATTTTGCCCATGTGTCTCCAGACTCCCCAGTATTCCCCAGTATACTGAGCAGCAGACGGAAGACATCAAAGGTAAGTAAAGTATATACTGGGTAGGCTGGAGACATATGATTGGAGAATTACTGTGAGCTAGAGTCATATGAATAGGGAATTACTAGGAGCTGGAGATATATAAATGGGGGGATTACTGGGAGCTGGAGACACATGATGGGAAATACTGGATGCTGGAGATACATGATGGGAAATACTGGGAGCTAAAGAGAAATGAATGTGGAATATGTGAGAAGGCTGATGGGAAATAATGGGGAGGCTAGAGAAAAAAGAATGGGTAACACAGAGGAGGCTGGAAACACATGACGTGGAATATTAGGGAGGCTGGAGAGACATTATGGGGAGTCTGAAGAGACATGATGGGGAACTCTGGGGAGGCTGGAGACAAATGAATGGGGAATACTGGGGTGGCTGGAGATAAATGAATGTGGAATACTGTGGAGGCTGGATACCCCATGAATGGGGAATACTGGGGAGGCTGAAGACACATGACTGAAAATACTGGGGATGCTGGAGAGACATGGAGCCGTATTCAGAGAACCGCATTATCGGCGACTTCCATGCGTATTTTTAAGTACGTTTAAACTGCACATGCGTAGTAACTTTATATACGCAGCGTAGACTATACGTGCGGAAGTGCCAAGCGGATGGACTTGGGAATTGTACGTTGGAAATTCCGCATGGAACTCCCACCGAAATATACGCACGGAGGAATTTACATAGAAATGGGCGGGGGGGCATTTAAATGAAGGGAAGTGGGCGGATTACAAAGATTTGCGCGGACGGAGGACACATACGCTCCTAAATGGCAGCGGAGACTTAGGGTTAGTCTATGGAGGCGGAAGTCTCCGAGAGGACGGATTAGCAAGGGGAGTGCCTGGGGTTTTGGTGGGTGTAACTTGCTCCGTCCGTGCGTATAGTTGCACTCCGATCGCAGCACGGAAATCTGAATACAGCCCATGGTAAGGAATACTAGGGAGGCCAGAGACACATGAATAGGGAATGCTGAGGCTGGAGACACATGATGGGGAATACTGGGGAGGCTGGAGAGACATAGGCCCGTATTCAGAGATCTGTTTTCGCGGGGAGGTGCATGCATATTTTTGGGATCGGATCAACTGTGCATACGTAGTAACTTTATTTAAGTACTTTACATAGACTTTATGCACGTGATTGCCTAACAGACGTACATGTGAATCGCACCTGGTGACCTGGTGGAAATCAGACGTACAGGGAAATTGACATAAATGTTGGTGTGGGGATGCATTTAAATGAACGTGTGGAGGCACAGTTTTATAGAATCGCATGGACGGAGCACATAAACGCACGTAAGTACACACATAAAGAACAGAGTGGTCTAGGGACTTGTAAGTCACCAACTGCACGTTCGGGAGAGGGGAGTGGCAGGGTTGTTGGTGGGTGTTTCCTTGCTCCGACCGTGCATATAATTGCGTACATAAAAAAATTAGTTCTATGAATACGACCCATAATGTGGAACACTGGGGAGGCTGGAGAGACATGGATAGGGAATACTTGGAAGGCTGGATGAGACTTTTTATTTTTCTTGTGGCCCACACAATCTTAGACTTTGACTTTAAGGAGAGCATACGAGCGACCACAATGCAGAGAACACACCAGTGACCTACATACCACTGACACCATAGATTTTTTTTTTATTTACAAAAGTTCCCACAAATTTGATGTTATCACTATTTTAATTGTTATCAGAGTTTTTGTGTTTTTTGTATTTACATTTTTAATTAGTTTTCTTGTCTGATCCAGTTCTTACATGATAAATATTATACATCAACTGTTTCTACAAAATATTTTTTATCTAAGTAGTCAAAAAAATCTAATTAGTGTTATTCTTGGCAAATTCTTTTGTTTGAAGAAAAAAAACTGAATGCAAAACTGGCCTTTTGTTCCAGCAGGTTGGCTGACTACTCTAGGTAGTTCCATCACACAACTGATGATGTCAGATTTGCTGCATTTCTGGTAGAGAGATCCAGAGGTTTGGTAATCAAGCCTTTGTGAATAGCGAGGAAAGAGTATCTACAAGAGAGTGTCCTACACCTGTCGTTTTCACAATATTACATGCCCCAGGTGGCACATCTTCCCTGCACCCTCTATGTTACTCATTTCCTCTCTGCCCCTACTCCATTACACGTATCTCCCTGGCTCTCTGTCTGAGCCGGAGGGATACGATAAGCGAAGGGATGCATTGCAGGGAGGTGCAGGGCTGAAGAGGTGCTCCTCACTTACTGCTGCAGTTTGCACACTTTGTAGCTGCACAGGCATTCAGCTACTGCTCGCAGGATTCACTATACCACTGCCCGGACAGCCTGGCTAGACACTACATCAGAAAAACTATTTAAAAAAATATACAGCACAGAAAAGAGCAAACACAAGTATGAAGGGAATTAAAGTGTTCTTGGCAGAAGAACAAGGAGAAGGAGAGACACCAAGACACCAAAATGTAATTGCGAGGTGAGTAATAAAAGTGTACAAGGTAAAAACAAACAGAAAAAAAGCGGGAACATACGTAAAAAGTAAAAAGTGTAAAAATCAAGGCAGTGAGTGATTGCAGAAGTACTGGGGAAGGTAATCTGGGGACAAATGTCAAAGGGAGAAAAGAATATATAAAAGCAGAAGAAGAAAAAAATTGTGGAGTGGCTGAAAATCTTCAAATCTTAGCTCAAAGTATATATATTTATATAAATTATCTGCTCAGACTAGTGGCATATGCAAAAATGTACATGTAGGGGAGGTTTCACTGGATAACAGAATAAACACTTACAAACCTGCACTTTAAAAAAAATTGTGTTTACAAAAATGTTCTCTATATTTTATGAGGAAGCTTTTTTATGGGATTGGGATTGTAAAATGGCGGATTTTATTGTATAGATATTCCTGGGATGCAGTTTGTATTGTACAGTGGTCACTAGGATGTAGTCTGTACGGTATGGCGGTCTCTAGGATGCAGTCTGTATTATACAATGGTGACTAGGATGCAGTTTGTATTGTAAGGCAGTGACTAAGATGTAGTTGGTAATGTATGACATCCACTTGGATGCAGTGTATTCTTGGGACTAGGACGCTGTCTGTATTGGGTTCTGTTCTCCACTGTAAACACCCATTTTGCATCTGTACCGCCGCAGAACCGCCGCTGGACCCAACACTTCCCAAACGACCCGACCGAACAGGTTAGAGCAGGGGAGGGGATGTATTTTAATTGGGTGGTTTTAGGAATAGGCTGCAGGGAGGGGATGGATGAGTGAAGGAAAGAATTAGGATTAGGCTGCAGGGAAGGGAGATTTTGAATTAGGCTGTGGGGATGGGAGGGTTAAATGTCACTGATGTTAAATGTTAAATTGTAAGACATAAGGACACAAAATTACAGTTTGCAGGGGGACCCCAAACATAGCACTGGCCCTAACCTCTATATTACACATCTCCAACCCTGACCAACTTACATTACACATCCCTGTCGCTGACCCTTTACATTATACAACTCTCTTACTATCCTACCACAGAGACAGGGCAGATGTATCAGACGCAGAGATGGATTTAAAACTCTTGGGGCCCTAGGCAAGGTGCCGGTTTGGGTCCCCCCAAGGGATCCTGCATGTCCTTAAGGTTGCAAGGGTGCTTAACAGGGTAAGATCCTGGGCCCCTGGGGCTCGCCAGGCCCTAGACATGTGCCTAGGTTGCCTTGTGGATAATCCGGCCCCGATCAGACGGGAAAAGGATCGGGGCAGACAAGACACAAGAACAGAGCTCAAGCACCACCTGCTCAGCTCACACTACACAGTTTTAAAACAGAGCTTAATAATATGAATTGTGTCATCAAGAACTTCCCTCCCTGTGAAATGCTGCTATTCACACCATTGTGAAGCAGTGTAGTGGAGATGAATGACTTAATGCAAGCTGCATCCTTGTAAACATTGCTGTGATTCACATGTGATGACATTAAGCCAATGAAGTCAAGATCTCCCATAGGGAAGAATAATATGATGGCAAATATACATATAATAACGAAGAGTAAAGCAAATTTAAAATGTATTGACAAAATTAGAAATCCCAGGTAACGTTCTAAGGTAACTATAATTTTTATTGTAGTTTATACACAAAGTATTGTATGATACATGCACATGCAACCAGCATTCACCTGCCTGCAAAAATAAAACCATTATTCTGTAGCCTTTGTTTTCTATATTGGTCTTGGATCACATTTACTCCTATTTTAAGTCTTTATTTTAACCCTGGTGGGTATGAACATACAGGTAACTGGTCACACAATTTTCCATCCGTACTTTGAGTTGAACAGGTCTTAATATACATGCATGCTTCACAACTAGTCTTTACAAGACAGCAATATTTTCTTCCAATTATACATTCACTTCATCCAGTAGACATTAAGTTAATTTGTATTTAGTCTTCGTATATAACTTAACTTAATTTGTATAAGGTCACATTAATGTCTGGTAAGAGTTCTAGTATAAGTTTCAAGATTGACTTTTATATTATTATATAAAAGTGAAATACATTTCAACCCTGCTTCATGGTCTATTATAAAAAAAATATAATACTTGTCTAATAAAGTTCTGTTGACAACCAAATTTAAAACCCCTAATCCGTAAGTGTATCTTTTAAAGATAAAAAATTGTTGCAAATCTCAGTATTGCTTACTTTCATGGTACATTAAAGTAACTGCTGCTTCTCTCATTTACTTTTTTACGTTAGATGTAATTAAGAGCTTAAATATTACTGCAAAAGGAAGTGTCTGAAATTAAGAGAAGCTGTTTACTGTCAGCAATGCTCTATTTCCTGATACTTACTACTAATGAACTAACTTGGGGTCAGATCTTATGCAATCAATTCCCTGAGCAATGAAACTGCATTTGCATGGTTGTAATGCACTCACATTTGTGATCACACAACTAAAGACTTCCCTTGCAAAGACTGACTTAAGGTAACTTTTACGACTCATGAGAATCGAAACTGACAAGAGTATGGATGTTTGCACTGAAACAGATTAAGAGAGCACCTATATAATGTATATTATAATAACAAGACTCGACTGCTTGTATTCACAACCTGGCCTCTCTCTGAAGTGTCATAGTCTGAATGAAACTGAATATATTCCAGTCACAGAATAGAAAATGTTGGGGTTGGGATGTTGGGGTTTATGGAAACCCCTTCTCACCTCTGTTCAGCAG
>WWET01001343.1:211665-222042 GCA_011038615.1 Limnodynastes dumerilii | reverse complement strand
GGTACACATTGGGGGGGAAGGATTCAGCTGTAAATCACACGATAAACATCAGTTTAACATCTTGACATCTTGCCAATGTGTATTATTATTATTATTATTATTATTACTTCTTTATATAGTGCCACAAATTGTCTGCATTGCTTTACAGAGACCATAAGACATTCACATCAGTCCCTGCCTCTAATGGATCTACATACTAAGTTTCCTAACACATACACACACACACAGACTAGGGTTAATTTTTTTATTTAGTAAGCAGCCAGTTAACCTACCATTATGTTTTTGGAGTGTTGAAGGAAACCAGAGCACCCGGAAAAAAAACCCTTGCAGACACGGGGAGAAAATACAAACTTTACACATCCAACAATGCTCCAGAATCATATGAAACAGTTTGCTTTTTAGGAGCTCTTACTATTTTAGACCAATGATAAACAATGTCTTTCACAGTACGGTAGCACAATTGCAAGATGGAAAGAAATGAAGAACGATTCAGCGGGTGATCTCAGAGGGGCTGATTCAGAGATACGATTTCCACGGCACTTAGGAGCGTATATTTAAGATCTTAGAAAATTTGCATTACTGCGCATGCGTAGTAATAGTGCAACGCCGTCTACGTACCGGTTAGGAGCGTAAATTCGCTAAGAGCGTAAGTTTGAATCGATCGCAAGCACTTAAGGTCTTAAGTGCTGCGAAAGTTTAAGATCTTAAGGATTTGCATGGAAATGGGCGGGGGGAGTCAGCGAGATGAGGGAAAGTGGGCGCGGGCTGACACTTAGGATCTTAAATAAACGCTACTACGTCACTTAAGATCTTAAATGACAGCGCAGAGTTAGGGTTAGTCAATGGTGGTCTAAGTTTAAGATCCACCGCTGTTTGCAAAGGGAGTGACTGTTTATGTAGTGGGCTGGAACATGGTAAGATCTTAGCTAAGGTGCGTATATTTGCGATCTTTTCGCAATCGCATCTCTGAATCACCCCCAGAGTGTGTACTCTGCAAAAATGGGTACATTGGTTGATCACTACTGTTATTTCTAAGTGAGTACCCTCAGTGTGTGTGTCTCTCCCATACATTAATTATCACTGTGAGTATGAGTGGAGGACTGATAGACATTCCAGTAAAAAATATGTTATTTTGGTTCAGGAAGGTGGGTCTCATCTTTAAGAGCGTACCAGAGTTTTTGACATATAATACTGATTTCAACTGCTGTCAGTAATAAACACATCTTTACAAAACATTTTCAATGTTTTTTGATAATTTTCTGTTTTAATTCATATGATTTCTGTTCTACATGCCTGTTACTTACCCAGTATTCTTTTATTTTTCACTTATTTTATTCAGCAATTTCCATTATTATTACTTTTTCATTTTCTGAATTAGTTGTTTAACATTCAAGCCTTAAGGACATTTTTGCACTTATTTCTTGTAAAGAGAATAAATAACTTTCAAGAAGTGCAGTTAACCTCTTTATATTGTATGTTGTTATTTTTTGGCATGTCTCTTGGGAGGCTTGGAATTGGAAGTGTATGATTGTGAATTGCCATCATTACAGAACTTCACCACCTGAAAGAGTTGGAATTGCTTTCTTGTTCAGCTTTTCTATTGATTGCTATATGCTGTATTTCTGAAAAACATGGTTTCTCTCACTTTTCAAGGAAAAGAACTTAGTTCAACTGGATGGTAGAGTTTTATCAATTACAAAAGCCTTCAATCTTTCCTTATTTTGTCATAATTCTTTTAATATTCTAAAAAAGGAATGAAACTTGAGCTTGGTGAAAACAGGTTGCAAATAGCTGATCAGAGCGCTATTGCCAGAGACAGAAACTGCAAGAACTGTCAAAATGAAAATATAGGACTAATAACTGGAAATGCGCTAGATCATCAACATATAACTGGACAGGATGAAATATACAATATTTTATTTTATTATGATTAAGTTTCACATAAAACTCTAAAATAGTTTAGAATATAATGAACCCTCTAATATGATAAAAATATCATACAAAATGTATAATAAGACTGCTCAATAGTAATGCTTATAAAATGAATACATGTAACAGTTGAGTTAGTATAAGCTGCTAGAGCTTCTAATAAGTTGTAAAATAGTTGAATCCTTTAGACATATAAAGCCCCCCTGTTGGCAAAATCACAATAGGAATGGAGGTGTCCAACATGAAACAAGGTGCCAATGTTCTCACACAGACCATATGAGCTTGAATTAATTGCAGCAAAGTCTTACCGACACAAAGGGATTAAATTGCAGTCCGATCTATGGACGGTAGTGATTCAACGTAGCTGCTTTCAGCTCCCGTGACACATTGTAGTGCTATGAAAATAGATACTCAGGTTGTTGGCAGCGATCTAGCTATACACGAGCTAGTGAAGTAGTAGAAAGCTCGGAGCACACGCTGCATGCACTGTGTAGCCGGCCGTGAAGCGTGGACAGGGCCAGTAATCAGTTGTTCAAACCGCAAAGCTGGAGCCTAAAGTCCTCCCGTCCGTCACGGATGATATTTTTATCATATTAGAGGGTTCATTATATTCTAAACTATTTTAGAGTTTTATGTGAAACTTAATCATAATAAAATAAAATATTGTATATTTCATCCTGTTCAGTTATATGTTGATTAGGGTTATTGCTTCTAAGAACACATTGCTTCTAATAATACAATGTTGCAGTATAACAGTTTCCAAACAAAGGAGAGCAGTCGCTCAGAATTATAAGGGCAAAATACTACCAAGAGCAAACAAGAAACCCTGTCGACAGGTTTTATAATTAAGTATTAATAGCTGTGCACAGCAGTAGTTTTTATATTGTTTTGAATATATTTATATGTGCATGTTATCTGTATAGATTGAATTCTATATTTTATTTTGGTTATTAACTTGTCTGGTTACGGTTTTAATAAATTTTTGAATGAAACCCCTAGCGCAACTCTTTCTTTTATATATAATAGTATCCTTCACTCCAAGACCCCTAATATACTCACATGTATTACTCATGGAGATGATACAGTAGAACCTCATTTATCCGCCAGACTGGTAGTGGCCACTTGGCCTGGCAGCTGTGACAGACTGCAGACTTGTGGCACCTATGTCACTCACTCACACACATGCACAGCTTTCATGATAAAAGGAATAACTCCAATTATAGCCTTATTAAGCACTGGACACAGAGCCATGGGTCCTGATCCAGACTTACACTCGCCCGTGTTTTTACTCTTTTTGGAAGTGTAAAAAGAGCGGCAGATGTTATGCAAAGAAACGCTGAGCGTGTGGGCCTTGAGCGTGCCAGCATCGTAACAACGCAAAAAGGGGCATGCCAGCCATACGAAAACCGTAATTACGCTTTGTGGGCAGGAGAGGTATTTAAATCGTACAGTATGGGCGTCGTTGTATTTACGTAGGTCTGGATCAGGCCCATGGTCTCTGGCCTACCCCCCTCACCACACTATTTCACTGCTTTTGTGCATCATGTTAAAATGTTGGCAGAGTAGATCTCAGAGTCAGATCTCTTATAATTTCAGATTGTTTATGTAGTTTCTGAACATTTCTGGCATCTATCTCTGTATGTAATATTAGAACATCTAATCCCTCAAAAATAAAAAAAGAAGGGGAAGAGAGAACTCTACAATGGTTCATGTTTGCCTTTAAAACAGATGCTTCTTTAAATGAAAAGCTATATGCATTGTGGAACATGAATAAGTGACAAAATAATATCCATAGTTCAGGTTCTCTGTTACAACCGCCATCTGATCTGCTGTTGTATGTTTTGTGCTTTTTTTTTCTCAGACTGCTTGCACAGTGCCATGCAAGGAAAATCAATTAACAAATCATTCCAATTCACACTTCTAGCAGCCTGCTTGTGTATGCACCTCGGGATATTCAAGAAAGTTAATAAAATATAAACATCAATAGCTTTTTGTAAATAACAAAAGTAGGTTTAAACCATTTTCCGTGAAATGTTTACAGCATTATAGGAGAAGCCAAAGAGTTCAGAAACCGAGGAACAGCGTTTGAATTTACAGTAATTACATTCCCTGAATGCACAATACAGGTGTATTCTATACTTAATCAACAAAGGAAAAGAAAAAAAGCTGACACTTACCATTTTCAAAAGTTATTGAAGTGAGTTAAATAAAATATTTAGTTCACTAAAAATAAACGTATGTCTATGCACATAATTACACAAAAGCAAATCCGTTCTCATATTGTACTGTTTTCCTATGGTACTCAACAATTATTTCATAAAAATATATTTATGTATTGCTGGGCCTACTGTCACCACAAGTCCACTATCTAAGCCTAGTAATACATACAACAAACCTTGGCTCTGCTATCTATTCTAAAAGAAGGGATACTAGCTTATTACTTTTACAAAACATTTCTATAAATCCCTGCAATATATTTGTGTGTATCTGATTGGACAACCTGTTGATTCATTTGGTAAATTGCTTTAACCAGCCATTTATGCTTTCAGATTCAGTCAGAAATTTTGGAAACTCTCTGGCAACAAGAAGATGACTGACTTACTGCTCAACATCTAAGTCTTTTACATGGGGCAATCAACATTACTCTGAACCTTCTAAAGTTCTAAATGAGTGACATTTGATAGTAAGTTATTGCTAGAGCACATTTTATTTAATAAAGTGTCACACTACTATACTTGCCATCAGCTCTAAATGGGGACACAGTAATGTGTTGGATTTCACTCTTATACAGATTCTACATCCTGCCCAAAAAAATTTTTCCAGTTTGAAACAGTAGCTAGACAGCAACTATTACAACAATACAGCAAGATGTTCAATATTATTTTCATCTGCAAAATAAGCGTCGAAAAAAAATACTGAAAGAGAGACAATTGAAGTGATGGAAATAGGATTTACAAAAAGATTGAGCTGTGTGAATCAAGTCTATCAGACAGCAATAACAATCTACAGTGAAAAGCTGCTATTTGATGTTAACAGATGACAGTGAAATTGGTAATGATCCTCACTGTATTTCATTCAATTGAATTGTGGATGCAATCTGTCACAAATTTTGATTCCTTATGCTATAAATAACACTGCAGCTATATAACAAGAAGTGATATATCTACAAGTCTTTAACAGATAAGTACATTTAGTGAAAGAAAACAGAGGACCCCATAGGAGAGATTGCTGCACACCAGAAAGGTCGTGGTTATAGCTGAGTAAAGTTCTAGGCAAGAAAGAGAGGGTTTTAATGGTTAAGGTGGGTGGGGTTGGGAGCATATACAGCTGGGCTCATATAAAACTTTCTCAGTCATGATGCTCATTTTGCGACATGGTGGAAAAGCTAGATTGCAGCTCATTAATAAACCATTGAAACTTTGTTTATTTACCTTTTTTGGCAGCTGCTGCATTCCGGCAGCACATTAGTAAATAATTAAAACATTGTTTATTTACCATATGGAGCTGACATCATCCATTCAATTCACAGGATGAGTCATACTCTTTCTGTAGGACATTAAATGGGTGACGTCAGCTCTATGTTACAGTCGCAGTGAAGCAGGGCACATAGTCTAACTAGGCCTTATGTTAATCTCATGATTGTGGGGATAGGCTGGGCTGCTGACTCCTAGCAGGGCGCGGCCATTGGATAACCCTTGTGACTATTCTAAAAGAAGATTGCCTGGGTGACTTGTCAGTAACACAGCAGCCAGAAGGCCATAAAAGACGAAGGGAGGAGGGGTGCACCCACTATTAGCAGCAGCTGCTGGTAATAGACGTGTGCAAGCCATGCATGGTGCAATGGCTTGCAGGGAATGACTCCTGCAGTGGCACTGAAACAGAAAAGTGAGGACCAGTTGCAGAGAAGATAAGAACTTACATGTTGCCATGATTAGCGTGGCGGCATGCAACTCTCCATTGTTTGATTTCTGCAGAAAGCTGGTATCTGCTGATTGGTAAGTAAACAAAGGTTTCATGATTTAGCCCTATTTAATTCCCCCAGCAGGTGGTTCCATTATACATGGAATTACCCACCATGTATATGGCAGAATTTTCCCTGATTTTAACTGAGTGCAATTGTAGGTTATATAAGGTTGTTGAAAGCAGAAGTGTTCCCTCTTTGGATACTGATTCTTTCTCCCTCTCTCTCTCTTCCTTTTTGTTAATCATATCCTTGTTTTTCAATAACAGAAGGCATAGTTGGGTGGTAGTAGTTCTAAGCAGGGTTTTACTGGGGCATGAAGCACCCACCAGGGGATGCTGTGATGGGGGCCCACCACACAGTCAATGGGTGTGGTCAAAGTGTTGAAGGATGGTTGTATCAGTGAAACTAGCAAATAAACTGTGTATCATCTGTTACACCCTCAGACTGCTTTAAAAGCTTAGTGTGAATAGCAGGTTATTCTATTAATTCTCAGTTACAGAGACCCATATAATTACAGTGAGTATCCTGCTGACAGTGATACCACTTATGACAATAGAAACTTCATCCTAGTTACTGCCATACAAAATGAACTATATCCTAGCTTTTGCCATACCCTACACACTGCAGTCTAGTTATCACTGTTACAATCTGCCATGAGGGTTCTCACTGGGACGCGGAGTCTGTACCAGAACCAGGTTTTCGCTAGAGCCTCTGATGGTGAGGATAGTCTGGGCTGCTGGTTTAATTGGTCACGGCCCCCAGCGATAGCCCTCAAGGGGAACTGCAGCGTGTGTACAATGGCAGGAACCCAGGTACACACTGGAACCCTCGCACACAACAGTACTAAGATGAAAGTACAAACTGGAACCCTCATACACAAGAGTACTAATACAAGGTACATTGACAGGAACCCAAGTGTACAGGGGTGCAGACAACGAGCACAGTAACTGGCATTGATATACAGACACAGACTGAAGTCCTTGCACACGGGAGACCCGCTAAGCAGGTACAGGCAGGGGCCCTCAATAACAAGGGAGATGTGCAGGATAGGAACAGAGGGTAGCTGTAGGTAGAAGGCAGCACCTGGTGAACAACAGGTCCCAGGATGAAACAAAAGGGAGAAGAGTTGGGAAACAGCACACAAAAAGGCAAAGCCTGATGGAACTGACTAGCCTCTGGACTCACATTGAGAGATGGTAGTACACAGTGGAGCACACACTCAGAGATACACACTGGAGATGACACACACAGTGGATATAAACACACACAGCTATACACACTGGAGAATGATACACACAGTGGTAAATAACAGGCTGGCGGTACACACACACAGGTGAGATGGTAAACACAGAGTGGAGATGGTAACAGAAGGAGTACAACAGGCGGACCCCAGCACACTGCGGGATGGCAAACGCAGGTGCACGCACAGGTAAGGAGCAGATGGAACACTCACCCGGCAGGACAGACAGTGTGAGATGACAAACACACGCACCACTCGAGAGCGGGAGAGAGAGACCGGAACCTTGCAAGCTACCCACGCTGCGCACCTCGCACAGAGACAGGGGGTCAATAGACAACGAGCAGAGGGTATCAGGAAACAAGGGGGAAACACCAGGAAAACAATGGATGCAAGGGACAGCAAATGCAAACAGGCAGACGAGGTAACCCAGACGCTATAACCGACAATTGAATCTCCCGGCAAAAGGCTATTTAAGGTTTACTCCCCCAATCAGCTGCGGCATACAGACACACCTCCAGAGATGATTACCCTGCAGCTTGGGAAAAACAGACACATAGAAACCAGCAGGATCTACACCCTGCTAGTATTACTCCTACAGCGTGTAACAATCACCATACAATAAACATTGCGTCTCAATAATCGTCATACAATACACATTGCATTTTAGTGACTGCCATACAAAAATAGTTTTCGTTTAATATCTGTTTATTGAAAACAGCAAAAAAAAAACACGTACAGTTCAAATATAAAGAGTGTTGGCTCACTGTAATTAAGACACATATTAATAAACAAACATATCTGTTTTAAGATTGCCGTTTCCAGTTTGTTCTATGTTATGAACTAAATTAGACACATACATAAAAAGAGAAAGAAGAAGTAAGAGAAAGAGGAGGGGGTGGGGGGTTAGCACTAGAGAATGAGGGGGGGGGATTTAGGGAGGGGAATAGTGTAAAGTAAGGGAAAGATGGACCGGACCAGGCTAAACTAGGCCATAACGATGTTGACAGTTAGTAAATGAGAAGCCATCTATATATTATGCTGCCTTCTTGCACCAGACAAAGAGAGGATTTCAGGGGTCATAAGGGGATGAAGGAGTTGTTGTTAGGTACCTAATTCTGAGTGGGGGGGCTAGAGGGAGATGTATATGGATTCATAATTGAATGTAAAGTCTGGGTATCTTTAAACAATAACCATGGATACCAAATGGCAGTAAATTGAGAGGTCTTCTCCTGACCTCCATGGACATATAGAGGTCAATTCTAATTAACAATTCCCTTGGGGATGGGGGGACCATGGTGGGATGCACTGGTATCATTACCTTAGCTGCGCTATTCAGATGGGAGATCGGAGTATCAATGGAATTGAGAAGCCAAAAAGATGCCCCCATTGGAACAAGGGAGCCCAGAATATCAGACAACAGCTCTTTGACTTTAAGCCAGAATGAAGTCCAGAATGAAGTAAGTCTACGACAGTTCCACCAGATATGGAGGAAAGTACCTTTTTCCATTCCACATCGCCAACAGGTATCCGAAATCCCCAGGCGTATCCGTGCCAGCTGATCAGGACATCGATACCACCACAACAAGACTTTGTAATGGGTTTCCAAAATTCCAAGGTTAGTAGAGCTTGCAAGAATACTTTTATTTTGTCAATATCAGTGTGGTCTACATATAAATATGGCATGGACTATTTCTATTCATATTTGATAAACTCAGTAAATGAATACATAGAAATTTTTTTCTGGAAATGGTACATGCCTAGAAAAATAGCAATTATATTTTACAACCCAGTATTTATTAATTAAAGGAAATGTCTGAAAGTAAAACTATATGAGGTGCCATACGTTTGGATTTGGTGCTGACTATTCCCTGTCCCTGTCTGGATATCTATTCGTTATCAGTCCGAGTAACTTATCAAGTTAAACTCTGTTCCTTGTGTTTGTGTGAGACTCCGGGGGGACAAGAAGGGATTATATTTACTACAACACTCTTATCTATCCTGAACCAAGATCGTATCCAAACAACTATCCATTCCCAAATTGTCCAGCTTATTTAACAGTCTGTGATGTGTCAGTGCCAAAAGTCATACTGAAGTCTATATAAGCTATGTCAACAGTTCCCAGTTTATCTGCTACTTTAGTGACCCAATCAATAAAGTCAACATTTGTTATGAATGATCACCAGCCAATGAATCCATGTTTAGGATCCTGTAAACTTGAATTTAAGTTACTTTACAATGTCTTAGTTTAACAGTTTTTACACCAAATCTGTTGAAATGTACAATAAGTTGAAATGTAGTCAGGGATTCAATTTATTTTAGACTATGCAAAATAACATCCTGTTTTCATTATGAAAAAAGATGGTTAAAAAGAGGTTTGCAACTGGGCAAGGAACAAGCAATAATAAATGTAAGCACATTAGCTATAAATTTTGTTCCATTTCCTTAATAAGTACAGAGATTATCAAAAAGTTCACTTGACTTCCAACTGAAATGCTTGCCCAAGAATAAGCATGCAGTAGACAACAGGGTAATTTAAAGCAATGCAATGCAACATCAAAGAAAGAAAATGGGCAATGACTATGACCTGATTCATGATCAGAAAGCTTTAAGTGGTGCGGATAAGCATGTATATATAAGCATGTATCTGCACCTAACTTAAAGCTCCTTACCATGCCACCTGCCCCTTATTTTACGTACCTACAACACTAAAGAGTACCCTAGGGCTTCCCTAACTTCCTGTGTGTATTTTCCTTCTCCCTGCCCCGCCCACCCTGGCTCCTTCACATACCTCCACCCACCCACTCTACTTAAAAACTTTAAAGATCACACATAGTCAATCTACATACCTAAGTGGTATGTAGACTGTGTAATTATCCTGCTACACATGCCTGGTAGGTTAATTCTTAAAACTCTGCACCTAAGAAGCCGCAGCTTCACCACTATGAAGCTAAGTCAAAGATGAAAACAGACATATACATTGAAAATATTCAAACATCAAATTATTACATTTTCAAGAAAACAATTAACACATCTAAGGCCTGGTTCACAGTTTGTGAGTAAAAATATAAACAAGTGCAGTGGAGGCAAATATAAAATATATATATATATATATATATATATATATATATATATATATATATATAGTTTAATACAGGGGTCCTCAAACTACGGCCCGCGGGCCACATGCGGCCCGCTGAGGACATTTATATGGCCCGCCGGGTGTTTTGCAAGGGGGTGGAGACTT
>WWET01001343.1:183600-208066 GCA_011038615.1 Limnodynastes dumerilii | reverse complement strand
TTATTATTTTTTTATTAGAGGCTAAACACTTACCTGCACTGTTGTTCTTCTCCCCGCCGCAGCTCTTCTATCCATGCCTGTGACGTGATGACGTCACACGCATGGCTCTCGGTAATCAGGCGGCAGGAGTCCAGTCAGTGCACCTGAAGCCGGCAGACTGTCAGAGATTGAACAGCTGCTGGACTTCTGCGGCGCTGCGCCATGCTGGAGAGGCGCTGGGCATTCTTCCCGCTCCCCGCTATACAGATTAAAAGCGTTCATACAGAAGACTGTATGAACTCTACCAATCTGTATAGCGTGGAGCGGGGGGAATGCCCGGCGCCTCTCCAGCATGGCGCCGGGATGCACCGCATCCCCTCGTGGAGCGGGTCGCGCCGGCCCTGTATACACCACATGTATCACATGGCACACTATATAAACTACATGTGGGGTATATTAGAAAAAGGAGGAAGGAACACCGCACTAGGAGGAGTAAAATAATCTCACCATAAATTCATCACTGGCAAAAGGCAATGACTTGACAAAAAAGAGAGAAAAGGGCCACTATTATTCTATGCACACCCGCTCCTATAAAAATTAACTTTTATTAAATTGACTAAAATCAAACACTACATAGCTAGTGAAAAAATACATATTACATTTTTTTGTATAGTGGCATATTCCCACTATACAAAAAAATGTAATATGTATTTTTTCGCTAGCTATGTAGTGTTTGATTTTAGTCAATTTAATAAAAGTTAATTTTTATAGGAGCGGGTGTGCATAGAATAATAGTGGCCCTTTTCTCTCTTTTTTGTCAAGTTAGCTCCACTATCAAGTTCGTCACAATCACCCATATGGGTCGGTGAAGCGGGACGTTTGGACAATTTAAATCTAAAGAAGTTGGAAATTTAAACAACAAAGGACTATCATTGACTTTGAGAATACCAATAATAGATTCAGAGCAGCATTGATTTTATGCAATATGGACATTTTATCATTAAAATGTATTAATTATTTAAAATTATTTGTATTTTTTTTATTATGAAATTACAAATAAATTCTCCTAAAGTTTTACACATGTGTCATGATTTGCAAATGACACACAACAGGTTTAATGTTGTCAATTAGATAAGCATATAGTGAAAACAAACATGCAAGTTTACATCATTATGAAGGCTAGACATTTACAATAAACAAACATCATTTGTAACAATCAGAATTAGCACATGCAGAGTAACAAAACATGGCACTTACTTTGACTAAGTGAAAAGGAAATATTCCACAAAATTCCACAATGGATAAAGCCGACTGCTCACACCAACACAAGTATCTCTCTCCACAGTACACAAAACAAAATGGGGGAATAAGATAGAGGCCCAATACTCTTTTGTATAGTTTTTATGGTGCGTCATCTCACGGGAGTTCCTGCAAGCACAGCGATTATGCAAATACACATCCGAGTTTAAACTTTTGAAAAAAAATGTAAAAAAAAATTGAAGAGATACAAGTCATGGGGCTTGTTTACAAAAGATCGCAGCGCTATTTAGAAGTTAAAAACGACCATTAGTAAATACGACGATTTTTTAAAGAAAAATGGATGAAAAAGCGCTGCAATGTCTGTCGATAGCAAAGCTCTACCTAAAATCGACCTTAGTAAATGAGGCCCCTAAAGTCTTTAAAGAAAATTAAAGACTTAATTTTCACTCTATAACAAGAAATTATGCATATACATGTGACTTCTTGCTTACTATTAAAGATCCAGTGATGCGGCTGCTGTTAGTGTTAATTCAGTAAGCCTTTCATAAGGTTCTGCAGTAGGTTTCCATCAATAATCATCCAGATACATAATTAATGTTGTTCCAGTAAAAATAACATCAACATTTCCAGAGATTCTTTTGTCATCCAATTTAATCAGAGAATAACCTTTCAACTCATTTATTAGTTCACGTCTAGTATGAAATAATAATTCATGAATATTTAAAGTTTTTAATTACCGGTATTTGAAAAATAGATCATTGCTATGGACTGGATCTATGCTACTGATTGTGTTATGCTCAAGCTCCAAGTACAACACCAGTTGGATCCTACCTAGTGTGTGAGCACATGGGATGCCTCTTACCCCAAAATTTATTATATTGTTTTTCTAAAACATACTGTAAGAAATGTGGTGCCAGCCTCTTCTACACACATCACTTACAATGTCCATCCTATACAACTCTTATGTTATCTCTGACTTTAATATTTCAACATGACACCTTTCTCATAGATTTTACAAAGACATAACTGAATATTATTTTATATTTTCATTTACTTATCAAGTATGTTATTAGTTTATTAGTCATAACAATTAAAATAAAGACTAGGGACTGGATCCAGAGTTACGGATGTCAGGCCATTTACGCACGAAAGGTGCATAAGTGGAGGCGGTATGTACCCTCCAAATGTTACGTTTGTACAGTATTTGTAACGTACAAAGCATCATACAGAACTTAGTTCAGTACAATGGGCCTGATCCAGAGCTATGAAATTTTCGCACGACGGGCGAATGCGTACGTTCGTCCGTGCGTATAAACATACACGCCCCTAACACTCCCATTGTAAAGTACCTGCTTACGGCGGCTATACCCTACACTGGGTACTACCGTCGGCCGTACGAATTTTCGCACATAATACGCTGAGCGTACGGGCTTAGCACGCCCATACTGTACAATTTAAATGGCTATCCCCGCCTCCGTGTAGTAAAACGAGCGCCCAGGCGACCGTCGTACTGAACGCACGCCCCTCGAGCGAACAATTCGCACACAATACGACCGCTATACGCTCATGTCGTCCGACCGGAAGCTGTCATACTGGGCATGCGCAGTGCGAATTTTCGTACGAAAATACGCAAAAAACGGTCGTACGCTCGCTCGAAATCGGCCAATTTCGTAGCTCTGGATCAGGCCCAATGACATTTCAGAATAAATGGCCTGTGCTTCTCCTCTGCTCGCTAAGGTGGGTCGGGGAGAAGCATGGCAATTGTACAGTGTGGGAGGGGTATCCCAGACTCATGTGGATCAGCTGTCGTGTGGACCGCTGATCCGCACACTTTAGTTAAGGCAGGCTTATGGGACCGTAAGCTGCCATAAAGCCCGCACATAATAAGTTGTGTTAAAGTAAACAGCAGAGAAAAATCTTTTACAGCTTATCTGTAAAACAATAGATGTTATTTTGAAAAACTTCAGTTACTCTTTGATCAATGCTGCGAAAGAATTCACATAAAAAGTAAGAGTGATCTTTGCAGATTGTTAAGAATTAAAACTGTTAACTGTGATAATGATAATTACAAAAACTCAGTGGGGCATAATTGCAGTATTTTTCACTTAGAGAAATGCATGGTACTTTTGTTTTGGCTCAGAGATATCAAATTAAGGAGCACAGTTTGTTCAACTAAACAATACTGCAAACATTCTCAGCTCGTAAAACACAGTGCATAGTGAGTAATAAAAGAAAACTCTTTTAAGTCTATGTTGTACAGTATTTGTAACTCTATCTATAATAAAGAAAACAGTATTTATCCAGAGTGCCACAAATAAAATTATATTTAGAAGAATTACATGGAAATGGCCACTCAGCCTGTATTATCTATACTATCTAATAAAAAAAACTAATAAAAAAAAAAACATTTTTTAAATGTATTAGTCCCAGAATGGCTTTTATCAGTGTATACAGGAATGAAAATAAATAAATAAAAATTTGGGCCAGAGGTGAGCATACACAGACTCACGTTGAGGATCTTGGCATGAGTTTGCACAGCGCATGCCCAGAACTGAAGTGCATGTGAGTGCATGCTCACACTTCAAATCCAGCCGGTAAATCCAGCCTACAGATCCAAGTATGCAGGTCAAACCTGCAGTATCCAGTCTGCAAATCCATCCTGAAGATCCTAGGGTCGTATTCAGAACACCGGACATATTGCATATACATCCGATGTTTACAGAAATTGTATACTGCGCATGTGTAGTCATTTTTTTACGTAATCTACGTATTTTTTTGGTACATAGATTGCGTATATGCGGTCTTAAAGACCGCATATACACAATCTATGTACTGAAAAGATACGTAGATTACGTAAAAAATGACAATACGTCCGGTGGTCTGAATACGGGCCCCTAGTCTGCAAATCCAGATTCTAGTCTGCAACTCTAGTCTACAGTATCTAGTCTGCAAATCCAGCCTGCAGATCCTAGTCTGCAAATCCAGCCTGAAGATCCTAGGGCCGTTCTCAGACCATCGGACGTATGCAGTCTGCAAATCCAATATGCAGATTCCAGTCTGCAACTAAGCCTGTAGATTCCAGTCTGCAAATACAAGTATGCATTTCTTGCCTGCAAACTAGTGACTTCTCTGAGCCTGCTCTCTAGAGTTCCCCTAGTGTTCCCTCATTATTGGCCAGCCTCCACAGTAGTTCTGTCCATGCTTGTGCTCCATGTCATCCATCTTGCTTCTACATTGGGTTCTCAATTGCCCATTATCTGTCTTCTATCTGCGTCTCCTACTTTCCTTTTCAGACTGTATCTCTATTATTCCTCTAGTCAGTCCCGCTTCCGTGCACTTTCCTATCCTTATTGGTTTCTGCAGTTAATAAGCCGCAGACATGTAAAACCACCTAGCTTCCACTATTGTCCCCGTAAACTCACAATCTCCAACGATCTTGAACCAATTTTGAAAAATTCTTGTTCCGTGACAAGAGCCTTCCGTTAGGATGTTACACTTTTAAAGCATTGGAAAGTGTCATAAATTTCTACAGATATATTCTGCATGTGCATAATTTCTATATACAGTAAAAAAATATATATATTTTAGATCTTTTAAAGTTTTTACTCAACATTAAAAATATTGTTCGCTATGATTATCAAAAAGCATAGCAGATATGTGCCTTTACATTATGTGCTGTAATTGCTTGCAATCCAAAGGCACAGTTGTATGCGTTTTTGGATTGCATGCAATACACCCCACATTTTGACACATTTTCGGGACACACAATACATTCCTCTGGATCGACTCTTTTGTGTCTATGGTCCTGATTTAGACTTAAGAGTGCTTTAAGAACACAAGGAATAGCAAAAGTCTGCACTTATGTGGCAAATGCACTCCCCTCTGACAGATGCATATTAGCTGACTTCTGCATCCATATCCCTACCTTATCTTCTCCGTGCATATCGTTGTGTGGACGTAGTGAACAATCATGTGAAAGTGCCTAACCCATTCCTTACTGCACAATTTAAATGCCTCTCCCCACCCATGTTACGTATTATGCCACATACGGAGTATAGTCATGCCCTGTTTTACGGAGTTGTGCATATGCAGAATTTAACTCCGTGTGCAGTGAGATACAATGAGTAAAACACATGGCATGCGTATGTTTGCAAACGATATTATGTCTGAATACGGCCCTATATTTGCAATTTCTTGGTGCGAATCCTTTAGTCTAAGAATATTGGGTATATAAGCTGGCTAATTGTTTCTAGAGACTGAATATGCCTTATACAATGCTGAAATTCAGTCCTAACATATTTTTTCCTATATTTCAATAATCCCTTAAATTATATTTAAAAATATATTTTTAGAAACTATAACTTTCAAGGTAGACTGTTTGATAATAGAAGTGTAATAATAAAGTTGCTTTAATAAAAGAAAAAAAGGAATACCTATAATGTATATGTAAATTGACCCAGACCTTCTGTGGCCTGGATTGGATAGGTTGGAATGTCTTCTGATGGTTAGTATGGATTTGCATGCATGAGCAGTACAAAAAAGCTGTTACAATCCAACTGAAGTGCAAGGCTGTTCGGAATGCTGGCTCTGGTCCAAGATTATTATCAAAGATATAGCAAGGGATACAATCCAGAAGTTCATATCCAGAGCTATACACATCTCAATTTGTCTGTGCAAGTTACAATTGGGACAGCAAACAGTTTTGTGTACTGGATGTTTATATTTATGAGAATGTACACTACAAAGTCATTAAAGTTATACTAGACAACCTGACATCTAAACATGCTTGGCATCTTTTTCAATTGAATTTCAGAGAAATTGTGAAATTGTGTTAGCACTATAAAGGCGCTGCAAAGGGGTGTGTCCTGTATATAGCTCCACCTATGTATGTGTCTAGCAGCACACCAGAATTTATTGATTGTTAAATTGTCTGTGAATAAATACTTTTAGTATTTATAGTGAAGCCTGTGCTAAGAGATCCACTGACTTAGTCACTTAGTCAGCTGCATAAAAAAAGCTAAAAGCTGCTTAACATGACCAAGGTGTATTTTTCATTTCTGTCTCCATTATTGAAGTCATGTTGTCTTAGATAACTGTCAGTCTTTGGCCTCTATGAAAATGTCCATAGCCATAGCCCTCATGCTGCAATTTCTTCTGGATCTGAATCAGCATCAGTGAGATTGCTAAACACTTCAGGGAGTCAGGGAGGTCACCCACTCTTCAGGGAATGTTGGAAGGTATGAATAAAATAAAGCATCAGTCCCAGTGTCCACAAGCTCTGCACAACAGCTTCTATTTAGATTGGGGAGGGAATTCTACATTCTTCTCCTCAGAAGTCCCCTGAAGTTCAAAAAATAAGGTCTCTTCTCCTCACCGGATGCATCTTAGCAGGACTCTACGATTGTACTGCCTCTAATAGGTTTATTTATACAATCAGAATTAATAGTGTACCAACTGTGAAATTCATCCCAGCACACCAACAAATGTAGTTGATGTCTTTGCATTTCTGAATAAAGTCTTGTTTGGAGAGCTAACTTTTAGCTGTAACACGTTTATTTATCCAGGCTTCATCCATGCCCATCTGACAATTGGGCATGCATGAGCTGCGTGCTTCCAGAACAGATTTGTATCCTCAGGATCAGGCAAAGGCGAATCTATAATGGGAGCATCAGAACAGGGGGCCCTGTGGCACGCACTCTGCACCAAAATCTATGTTTTTACAGTAAGTATGCATATGAGCCAGGTGGCAAATGTATATATACATGGCTTATTATTTTCTATGTGCAGGGGAGGGTGTTAAAGGGCTTGGAGGGGGCACTTATGCAAATCCAGTACAAGGGCCCCCTCACTTCTTAAAACGCCCCTGGAATCAGGACTTCCTTTCTGAAGTCTCCCTCACGGTGTGGCAGGATGTGTACGAGACTTACACCAAGTCCTTGTAAGAGAGGGAAGTGGCCTCCCCTTACATGCATGGACGCCTAGATACGGTACATAGTTGCTGCCATGAAATGTCTTACATTGCAAATAAAAACAAAACATAGGTTTCTGACTGAGCCAACAAAATAAATAAAAAATAAAGACAACATAACTGTTAAGTGATTCCCTGTTTTCTGTTTTAGAATATAAAGGAATGTAATTTAACATTAGCAACACACAAAATTGCAAAAATGAATTTAATTGAATTCAATTTTCAGTGCATATTTCTGGTATTGATAATTTACGCTGAACAGAAATGGCTATGCAAATGTATTTATAGCCACTATACATTATCAAAGTCGTAAAACCAAATCTACTCATTAGCGTCACTGATCTCCGAGAGACTAGTCCATTACTGCTCTAATCATAGGTTTTTCTTAGTTTTGGTTGTGCAGCGGATTGTGGACTACTTCAGGAGGGATGGACCCACAGTGCTGCAATTAAAGTTGCCTGTGTGCAAGCAGTTTCTGATTCTTATTTTTTTTTTTTTTTATATACAGTATATGTTAAACTTTATTAGTCCACAATCTGTTAGGCTCCACAAAGAAAAAACCTTCACTGGCGTGATAAAGGATTGTTCTATTCACAGCTCCATGAACTCAGATGACCTGGCTATGAATAGAACTGTAACATCAATAATAGCGGCTATGGGAGTGTTAGGGGCGTGTATGTTGATACGCACGAGCGAACGTTCGCATTCGCCCGTCGTGCGAAAATTTCGTAGCTCTGGATCAGGCCCTGTGAGAGTACAAATCTTCATTGTAGATGGATTCCTTAACATATTAAATTATCATGTGGCATTGTATTGAAGTTATTGTGCAGCAGTGACAGGTGGGGTAAGTAAGGACACAAATGTACTGCAAAATTTCCACTTCATATTTAGTCTGACTCTACACTCATACAGATGTTCAGTGCATCAAAGGTAGAAAACTAAAAGAATATGTCAGAAATATATACTTTGAAACATCTAAAAGTACTTCTATTGACATTATATTTGCACACTTAATCTTGATCTCTACTGTATTTAATTTGACACTTTTAATCAGTTATGAGCATCTTCAGAAGCCCCATCCTTCTCCACTTTTAGCATTCAAATAGATAACACTTTACCTTTAATATTCATCTCTTAAAATATCTAAATGCATTTTAAATTAATGTTACAAGCTATAACAACAAATTCAGTGTATACAATAGCTGAGGGACCTAGATGTCCGCTCCAAAGTCTTAATGTGGCCTTTGGGTGCTTGTTCTAGTCACAGTCATTTAGGATAAAGCTTTTGTATATATTCTATTTGAATTTTGTCTGTTGGGGTCCCCCAATTCTGGGTACTGGTTCCTCTTTTTCTAATCTGTAGATTTAATTTCCATATGAATCATTACTCAGGAGAATTAGTTAGTTATCTCTGTGGCAAGATCTTCATAGATCTGACTGCTTCATTAAAATCAACAAACACAACAAAGAAGACATTTTTCATCAAATTCTGTTTAACACACTGTACTAAATATACTGCTTCCTGAGCATATCTGAAACCATCCTTTCTTATTTGTTGTAAACATTATATTATTCTCCTTACAGATAGGAGACCATTTCAGATTGGTTTAAACCAACAAGGTTAGAAAAGATCCATTAGGAGCTCTTGTATGAGGTTTATGTATTCTAAATGTTTTTGTCACAGGTTTTTTATTTACATATGGATGAATCATCAAACCACTGCCCATCCCTAGTAACTCTAGGGATTTTACCGTTGTAATTGAGCTGGTTGGGGCTTGCGGGAGCTTTGCCGGCTCTCCTGGGATACCGGGAGAACTACCCAAATTCCGGGAGTCTCCCATATATTCCGGGAGAGTCGGCAACCCTGAATTATTGGCAAAATTGCAGTATCGGGGTCCTGCGCGACTGCAGCAGCATGGCGGAGGGATCTCCGGGCTCACTGCAGCTCTGATTTCCAGCTTTGGACCCCGATACTGCAAGTTTGACGAATTATTTACCTGTTTTTTGTGTGGCTGGATTGTAAATATCCCATATTTGCATTTGGTACATGTGTTGGGAGAGAAGCGCTCCTCTCCCTTTCATTCACAGACAGTTGGCCCTCTTCCTATGGCTGCTGCATACAGAGGTCAGAGGTGAGGTCAGCACTAGGCTAACCGTCACTACTGAGCATGTGCAGTTTTTTTCCACCTTTTTCAGAGATATATATCTGGGGCATAGTGCTGGCCCCAGCGCCATCTTACCTTCAACTTTAGTGTGTGAGATACCTCCAATACAGAGTCCCACTAATAGTTGCCTTATACAAAGGCTGTCACAGTGTACCCCGTTAATCACTGTGTCAACATTCCTGCATTCCAAACTACTGTGAGAGGGAGGACTAGCAGTATTAACCCCTCAGTTGCCAGAGCTGCCGTATATATCAGCTGCATCTTGTGTGTAACCTGTACCATCTCTCTAGAGGTATTAACCCTTCAATACCTGTACAGTATTTGTGCTACATGTTACTGTTCTCTATAATAAACCACTGAACTTACGACTGTTTCCAACAGAAGGACTAGACTGCAATCGCAATAGGGCTCATAAGTCAATGCTAATATAGAACATAGGCGTTGCCTATGAGTACATAGCGACCCAGACTTTCACATGGCTCTCCTTAGCTGCAAGCTATGTGCATAAAAGGTAATGTAGCCCACGGGTCATATTGCAGTCTGCTCGTGCACAAAGATAAGTCAATGTTTTGAAAACCAGTTTAAACAAGTTTCCACAATCATAGCTAGCTTCTTTGAAGAAATTTTAGAGCTGTGGAAGGTAAGGCTTTCATGAATTTTACTTACTCATAAATGGCAATAATTTTTGTGACTGTAACTACCATTTTAAAACTGTAATGAGATTTTTTTTGTCTTTGGCTTTTACTGAAACAAGCAAAATATCTATATATATATGCCAATGATTAAAAAATTAATATGTATGTATATATATATACATACAATGCAATTGTAGGCCATGTTGGGCCAATAATCACCTGACTGGTCTATATAATATTATTATTATTATTATTATTATTATTATTATTATTATTATAGATGACTGGATGACTGAAGACCTTTTACAGATTGTGAGTTAGAACACAAAACCTGTTTAAAGTGCTCACAAAGATAATAGTCGCAACTAAGTTAAATAATAGGAAACATCTGATATCTTTGAATTTTTGTGTCCTTCCTTTGTGCTATTCAAAGCCACAGCATATGATAAATCAATGATTTTTGTGCCGCTGGGCTCAGTTTTAAACGCCACTGTTTTCATTGTGCTGTATAGGTAGAGGTGGGTTGTGAAATTCAACACACAAAGAAAAGCTTAGCTGAAGATGGGGATACTTTATTAAACCATTACAGGTGCTAACCTTAGCTGACAATCCATAATCTTCTATGAAGATTCTAGTGTCTATCTGCACTGGATAGAAGACAAAATTTACATTGCTAGCTCTAGTTTTAAACAGCAAAGACATGGAGGAAAAGACTGCAGTATATTGCCCTAGACAGAAAAATGGATGAGTATAAGTAACACTCGAAGTTCCTTGTAGGATGGCAGCAATAAGTGACAGGGTTGAAACCTCTGGGTTCCTGACTACAATAGGCTAAGACTACAGATGACCCCCGTGTTTTGGTTTAGGTTCTAATTAATTGTCTGGTCATTGTTTTGGCATAACCACCATTTATTTACTTAGATGAGGGTTTTTTTTTCATTTATATACTTGGATTCTGTATAAGGACAGGAGAGCCTTTTACAGAATCAGAATTGAAAGATCCGATTAAATGGCTCTAGCCTCGATTTGGCATATGAGTTAGACAGGGGATGTGAGTTCGAAGGGAGGAACCAGGATTTGTTGGATTTTACCACAATCATTTCACATAGGCTTGTAAATTTGCAATTTATTTTATAGAGATGCAATGATAAATTGCCACAGCTTTGCCTTATACACAGTCATATTACTTGTTTGTTAATAATTCACATAGCTTTTAAATCCTATTGGTGAAGTGTGCTTTGTTAGAACAAATGAGTAGCATTATCACAGTACCAGCTCATGCTCTGACATAGGCAAATCTTTCCAGATCAATTCTTCATGATTCATTTTGTTCCGTGCACATGCCAAGTAAGCTTTGCAGATTTCAGATGAAAAAAAATGACAGTATTTCTAATGCTTATATTCTCAATTTGTCTTAATTAGCTTTCCTCTACTTTCTGCTGCTTAGAGTCTAGACCAGTCCCTTAGCAACTGTCAGAAATATAACACTTGTTATCATTTCATTGCACATGATTTAACACTAGAATGATTCAAAGAACTGAAGCTTTTAAGCTTAATGTAGTCTCTTTCAAATATGTGTTATTTCTATTGAAAATAACAAATCTGCACAATAAAAAAAAACTTGACCTACATAGAAAAAATCAAGACTATTATTCACTGGACAAAAGTTTTTGAAAGCAAAATATGAAACACATCTATTCTATAATAAATGCTATCATCAAAAGTTCAACAATCAAATGTACACTTTAGCTGGTAAAATTAGGATTGTTTAAGGATGGGGCTTCTCATAGTGTTAAAACAAATTTGTAGAATTAACATGCTTTTCTTTGCCAAAAGCAAATGTAATGTTTAGTACATAGCTGGATTAAAATGAGCCTTTAAATTATAAAATATAAAATAAATATGGCATTAAATGTATTTTAGAATGCTGTTCTGTCTCCTAAACTGTAGTTTGAGACTCCATAGGGTCAACTTATATTACTTTTGCACCGATCCCATCACATTACCATATGTTTATTAGGAATTTTTTTATAAATTATATTTTTACAAATAGAAGTGATTGGTAGTTTATGGTAATGAATGTACTGCATTCCAGGCTCAAGTATCCCCTGGTTATCAGCAGTCAGCGGCTACAGGAGTTGGAGTTTAACTGCAGACTGAAGATGTCGGTGGTAAATAGTTTTTATCCTAACGTTACCCATAGATGACATTAGGATTTTTCTTAAAACACAGAAAACATTTTCAGGAGTCATGCAAATATTTCCCATTTGTGACTATCAATGAAGACAAATTGGAAATCCGAAATGGCAGAAACACAGGAGCAATCAGCAGGATTTCTTCCATTACCTACTGTTGCAAATAAATAAAAGTCATTTATTTCTTATGGCTATAGTCATACTGGGCCGTATTCAGAGATCCATTTTTACTAAGTGCGCGTTTTTACGCACGCACGTAGCAAGGCAACACCCACAACACTCCCCTCTCCCGGCCGTGCAGTCGTAGACTTACACCTCCATAGACCACTCTGTTACTTCCGTGCGTGTATGCCTTCCATGCGTGCGATTCTTGTTAACCGTACCCTCGGGCGTTCATTTAAATGCCTCTCCCCACCCACTTTCATGTAAATTTTCAAGTACGTATTTATCTGCCACCCATTTATACATATGTCCCCAAGTGCGATTCACATGTCCTTGCCTAAAGCACTTACGTAACTTACGTAAATAAAGTTACTACGCATGCGCAGCTGAAACGTACCAAAAAATACGCACACAACTCCACGTAAAAACAGATCTATGAACACAGTCCACTGTTAGGTAAAATAGGTAGCGGTAATTATTAGTATAATACTGGTATATGGTATTCCAAATTTGAAATATTTTGTCACAAACATACCTATAAATTTAAATACAATTTACTTAACCCAAGGAATTGTACAATAGTACAAAGAAAAACTGGTCCTGAATGTAAGAAACGGGTTAATAATAATATTGGAGTGGATCCAGACCTTCCCATGCTTTCTGTACGTGCGGGGGTCTAAAAGTTAATACAGAAAAGTGGAGGGCACACTCCCTTCTCTCACGTGGAGTCCCCTTATTGAATTTTGGATGCAGCCCAATAATATTACACCTATTTAAACTATGTTACCTAAAATTTATCTTTGCAATGCATATGAACTGATAAAATTGTAAATTAATGCAAACTATTAAAACATGTTAAAAAAAAACACCACTAAAGCACAGTAAAAATCTAGCAAAGACTCTAATATGTATATTCTCTAGTGACTTAGAAACATGAATTTATACTAAAAGCATTATTAATGTAAGTGTATTGTACAGTAAATAATTATATAAGTATAGTATTCTTGTATATTGTTAAGTATTTATAAATGCTGTTTTTAGCCCAGCAAGAAGTACACACCTACAAGCCACTCTCTGTGTGTGTATTGAAAATAAGTGCACATAATAGCTTTAAGTACAATGTTCAGGAAAATAATATGTGTTTTTTAAATATTGAAAAGGAAATTTAAGATTCATTAAAATGGGGGTTTAATCTCCAATGTAAAATCACAGACTAGGAAAAACAAATAGAAAGTTTTACTCTTTGTTCCTCCTAGCTGGCTATTCTAAATTAATGTTAGAAATTGTTGAATTATTGCTCGAATCATTTTTGTAAACTCTACCAGTAATCTGTATACAGTATGGAGTGACCTATATCCAGAGGAGGGTTGGGTTAAGGAGCAGGGGGCATGTTCCCCCGGGCTGCACCACTTTTTGGGGCGTTTGGGCTGTAGTCCCTGTGGTCTAGTAAGGCCACTTAGTCCACGGCGCAAGTACATTACACAACTGTGGATAATGTGGCCTGACAGTCCACGGCCATTATACAATAAATGGCATCCTGGCTATCCCCCTTCACCCCCGGGTAAAATTTTCCAGCCAGTTCCTGCCTATATACAATATTGAGAGGATATTAGTTTACTTCCTTTATTGTTACCTTATTAAATGTAATTCATCTTTTATTTATTTTTTATTATTTGGTTTGACTTACTCTCTCATCTAGATCTTACATGATAAATTTTACACTCCAATAATTTTTTGTTTTGAAAAAAAGGTTTGTTTTTATAATGTATCAGAAAAACACAATCAATCAGATTCTAGTTGTCATTCTCTAGTATGTAATAAGAAATTAGTAGGTAGAATCTGATTGGTTGCTATGGGCCACATCTCTACTTTTCCTTTTCCACAGTTTAGTACATTTAGCCCTAAGATTTAAGGGTATCTAAGATGATATTAAAGCTTATGGCGTTTTTTTAAAGCTTTCAGGATCTGGGTGACAATCTCTTTGGGAAAAACAAAAAAGACACTAGTAATGATGAACAAATTATTATTTTTAACATCCTTTGGTGTAAGGCTATTACCTGACAGCTATTCGTTAAATGAATGATTGTTTATTTGTATGAGCACAATTATTTACTATAAAATTCCTTGTTTGACTGTGGAATCTTATTACAGGGCTATTTAAAAACATATCTTTATCTTTAGTAAATCTAGTCCTAAAAGTTTATAATTTAAATAATAAAAATAAGATTTAAATAATCTTCACAATATTGTAGCAAAGTCTATAAATAAGTTTTAAAAACATAGAAAGAAAAAGAGTAAACAAATACCAGTTATAATATTACTTATATAATTTCATAATACTTTAATGTACTGTACTAATACATTAAAAATAATATTTATAATTACACATATTTCTAAGGAAAAGCCCTATCCCTCTGCAAAAATGTGACAGTTCATCTGGTTGTGACAGAATGAAAACCCTTTAGCAGGTTAAAGAAGTATTCGAGCCACCTGAAAATTATCTATAGACCTAATATGGTATAAAGAGAACTGCATTGTTTTGCATTTTTAAAGGCATACTGAATTCAAACATGATATTGCTTCCTTACATTCACTGGTTTGAATAATGATGGCTTCATAAAAACTGTACACATAGTACAGAGAAAAACGTTTGGTGCTTTAATGGCAAATATAGTGTTTTCTTCCATATTATGATATAAAACTAAAAATGGTAAATTCTGCACATATTCTATGTATTGTATGAGAGGGAGAGGGAGAGAGAGAATATATTGCATATAAGCATAACATTTATTATATTATTATATATAATATATTATTATTGTTTAGGGTTTTATTTAAGGTACTTTACTGTCACCTGTGACAAACAGGCCTGGAATGTATGTTCATCACTGCATTCTTTTGACTGTGCATGCCCAAAATAAATGTGCATACATTTACCGTGATCCAGACCAGTGGGCGAAGTGGAAATTTAGAAGTGGGGGTATGGAAATTTCAGCACCAGCTGTGTCTTGAGTTTGGCAAAGTAAACAGGTCAACAACAAGAAATCACATTGTGTACGTCATGTGGGTCATGATTTCTACACTAAACGCTTCACGTTGAATTAAATTATCTGGTTAACGCTAGGAAAAAACAATGATAGCTCCCCCACAGGGCCGTTTCTAGGTGCACCTTCCTTCTGTGTGTCAAAACAGCCTTTTTGTCCCTTCCTACTTTGTAGCTAGCCAGTCTTATAGCCCCAGCCTTTTTGCCCCTCCTTCTGTGTCCAGCCAGCCTTATTGCCCCCTCTTTACTTGTGTCCAGTCAGCCTTATTATTCCCTCCTTCTGTTTGTCCAACCAGCATTATTGCCACTCCTTTTGTATGCCCACTCAGCCTTATCGCCCCTTCCTTCTTTGTCCAGCCAGCCTTACTGCTCCCTCTTTATTTGTGTACAGTTAACCTTGTTGTCCCCACCTTCTGTTTGTTCAAGCAGTCTTATTGCCCCCTCATTGTTTCCAGCCAGTCTTATATCCCCTTCTTTATGTGTCCACCCAGCCTTATTACCACTACTATGTGTCAATTCAGCCATATTGCCCCCTCTTTTTTTGTGTCCAGTCAGTCTTATTGTCCCCTCCTTCTGTTTGTCTATCCAACCTTATTAATCCTCCTTTTGTTTGCCCAGCCAGCCTTATTACACCTTCCTTATGTGTTTCCAACCAGGCTTATTGCACCTTCCTTCTGTGTTCAGTCAGCCTTATTGCCCCTCCTTTTGTGTGCCCAGCCAGCCTTATTGTCCCCTTTTTATTTTTGTCAAGTCAGCGTTATTGTCCCCTCCTTGTTTGTCAAAACAGTCTTCTTGCCCCCCTCTCTATGTTCAGCCAGTCTTATAGCCCCAACTTTATTTGTGTGCAATCAGCCTTATTGACCCCCTTCTTCAGTTTGCCCAACCTTATTGCCTCTCCTGTGTCCAGACAGCCTTATTACCCCCCCCCCCACTTTATTTATGTGCAGTCAGCCTTATTGTCCCCCTTTAGTTTACCTAGTCTTAAAACCCCCTTTTTATGAGTGTCCATCCATCCTTATTGCCTCTCTTGTGTCTGGCAAGTTTTATTGCCCCAACTTTGTGTGCATTCAGCCTTATTGCCCCCTCTTTCAATTTAACCAGTCTTATTGCCCCTTCTGTGTCCAGCCAGCCTCATTGCTCCCCACTTTATTTGTTTCCACCCAGCCTTATTGCTCCTCCTGTCTCCAGCCAGAATTATTGCCCCTCTATATGTGTCCATTCAGCCTTATTGTCCCTTTCATGTCCAGCTTCCCACTCCCCCTTTTCAAAATCCCCATCTATTTTCTAAAACAAATGTAAAATAAACTTACCTTTCCTGTGTCTCTTCTGGCTCTCTCCTCCGCAGCACGTGCTCTGCGTGACCTTAGACCTTAGGTCACGCTTGCATCTGCTAATCAGAGCTGCGGCTGTGCATAGCACAGCCAGCTCTGTCAATGGGAGCAAAGCTCCCGGCGGCAGATTGAGTAGGTATGCCATAACCAGGGCCGTAACTAGAAATTTTAGCACCTGGGGCAAAAGAGGACAATAGCACCCCCCCTTACACATATGTTTCTTGTCTTTCTGCTCTTCCTTAGAACCCTGATGATATGAGTTGAGCAACTTTGCACCTAAATATAGGGTCACTTACCTCTTTGCTGATTCTCACTCTTCTTTCTTTCTTTCTTTCTTTCTTTCTTTCTTCCTTCATTCAGGCATCTGGAGGAGGACACAAATTGTAACTCATATGCCCCATACACACACACACACACACACACACACTTTTCTATATTTATGTGTAGATATATAAGTGCATACAGCTATAAATCTACATATACACACATAGATATAGGTATATCAAATATTTAGATACATATCTACACACATAGATATAGTTGCATACATGAATTAGATTCACACACACACATGCATGCATAATATCACACAAACATACATAACATACATAATATCACACACGCTACATACATGCATAATATCACAGACACACACACCATTCATGCATAATATCACATACACACCATGCATGCATAATAAAGCACACACCATGCATGCAAAATATCACACACACACACACACACTTACTTTTTAGCAGAGCTGTGCAGACGCTGAGGTGGACTGGAAGGAGGAAATGGAGGGAGTGGGGGCGGTGCATAGCTGCAGCAGCCAATGAGGGAGTAGAACAATGATTTCAGCTACTTCCTGATTGGTCAACCTGTCAGGCACTGAGGAAAGCTTTGAAAATCTCTCTGCAGAGAAGCAGGAGATTCATCAGCTGATAGTGTCAGCTGCGCTCACCCTCCCCTCGCGCTCTGGGTGGTGGTACTGCTCGCACCACCCTAGTTACGGCTCTGGGCATACCTGCACTTTTGTGAGCCTGCAATGAGTAAAAATACAGCTGCTCTCAGAATCTTAAAATTCTGTGAGCAGCTGTATTCTTATTCAGAGCCAACTTACAGAAGTGGCGGTATGCCATACCGCCAAATACTGGCCCACTTCGAGCACTGATCCAGACCCAAACTCGACACTATAACCGTCCCCTTTTATATTCCATGCTTATTCGCTTGTTAGAAGTTCCCTGAACATATTTTTAGCAAATGGCTTCAGTCCCACGACAAATGGTATCTAAATATATCAACTTCAATAGGCTTATAAGAGATATCCTACTTATAGAATTCTATACTACAAGTGTGCTAGACAAAAAAGTAGTTGAAAAGGGCTAAAATAAGTCTGCAGATTGAGTTGGGTGTTGTTTGTATAAATTCCGCAAAATGTCTACGCTTACCCGTTCATTACCCGTTAAGAGCGTCTTTATTCCTTATTTTATTTAATTACAGTTTTTGCGCTTTTGAAGATCAATTGTCCATTAATTGTTCTTTGTTATCATATTAAATACTTCTTTATAACTTTCTGTCATTTCATATAACCTCACGTGTCACTGAAGGACAGTAATGGAACATTTAGGTAAAGAACATTTAAATTGTTGTGAAAGCAAAAGACGTCCTAAAGAGATAAGCTCTTAATCAAATGTTGTTGGTTGTAGAAATTGGTATTTTAAATATTTAGTAAGAGATATCATTTTGGATTATCCGACTTGTTTTCATTTTCTGTTAATTCCAGCAATTATCTAAATAACTGTTAGATTTGCGGTCTCTATTGACAGGATAACCAACTAAAAAGCAGAGAGCTTTACTAACATTAACTCATTCTACATTTTTGGGTCTTGTTTTCACTTGTGTGTTTGGTTGACAAGATTATGAATGAAAGCTCTATTGATTTTGTGACTTTTGGGATGTCTTTGCAATCTAGAGGTACAAATAATGAAGTATAGTTAATGGAACTTCTATAGTGGAAAAGTGAACATATTGCTATTAAAGGTACATTTTGGAAGTCAGACATAATTGTTGTGGTTCCAAACAACAATGCGGAAAGGTAACAAAATGTGATCTGAGAAATGTGTTCATAATCTGCAAGCCAAAATTGCACCTAGACTGCATGTGGTATGCATGTGTAGACAGTAACTACACTAGAGCTTTAACGAGATTGGCCCAAATTTCTTGGTGGGCTGTAGGCCGTCTGGAGGATGGTCAGTCATCTCCCACAGTGCTGTCTTTTAAAAAAAAAAAATTGTTACTATTTTCTCAACAGTACCCCGTGCCAGATCATCATCAACTATTGGCAAGTCAGTAGTTTTTGCCCGTGGGGGATGAAACTCCATACTGCAGCCTATTGGGTATATTTTATAACAAAAAATGCTGGTGTTCCATTTATCAATACCAAGGCAACACCTTACAGAGCAAGCCTGATGGTCAGATATATCCTTGTCCTTCAGCTCAGGTAGCATTTGATCGTAGGCAGACTGGGTAGAAGGATGGACCCAACCACAGTAGTATTATTAGAATATTAGAATAAAGGAAATTTAGTCTAGTTCTGAAGTATGTTTGCCATCTGGAGGTCAGACAAACTCTGTCTTTTATTGTTATGTTTTTTTCTTTTTAATGACAGCATCATCCACCAGGCTGCTGATGGCCACCTTTTCTCCCACGTCGCTACTTTTATGTTGTTATGTACAGACATTGACAGTCATCCACAAGTCTGGATGACCTGTTTTATCATACAGGTTGAGGTTGTTCCACACCTGCACACTTGATGGGATGCCTAATTGTTGACTGTTTTTTTTATTATTTGTTTGTTTGATTTTTTTTTTTATCCCACAGAAAGAAAAAAAACAGGTAGTGTCTGGGTGTCCCAGTGTGGAAGATAACTCTGTCTAAAAGTCAACTGAAGGACTTCCAGAAACTATTGTGGAAAAGCAGCACCATGCTGTGTGGAGCATGTGATGAGAAGCAGCTATTCTCCTTTTTCCCCCAACTGAATCTAGTCATTTATTGTATTGCAAATGCTTAAGCATTTGAGTTTTCATTGGGTTATTTCTGAGATTGCATAGTTAGTTAGTTAGTTAATTTAAAGAACTATTAATTTAAGTAAATATAGACATATATTTCCTTGGTATTATATTTGAAGCATTTGATTGACTATGTTTCTTTTACTTACATTTGTCTATAACGTTTCCCTATCTTAAATTATTATATTAAAGTCACCAGGATGCTCTTGGGTGGTGGTCACTTGGATGCTGTTTGTATTGGGTCATGATAACTTGGATGGTTAGTGTATTAGGTTGCAGTCACTTGCATACTTTCACTTAGATACTGTCTGTAATTGGTGGTGGTTATAAGGATGCTGAGTTGGATCCAGCTTTACCATATGTTCTGCTGCTTGTACGTTTTGTACTTGAGTGGAGAGGCCAATCACCCACTCACATACATCGTTTTTGACACTTACGCATCCAGGGAATGCCTTCTCCTAAAGAAAATAATTTTTCAGAAATACAGAGAGCCAAAAGCTTATTTTTGGCTGTTTCTATTTCAAAAATATCACTACTTTGAACATTTTCCTAATGAATGAGTAAGAATGCTGAATTTATATTTCGGCAACTCATCGTTATTTCAGAAGCCCACTGCAGAACCGGGCAAGTTAGTGATAAGGGAACTCTTAGGGTTAGGCTATGGGGAGAGGAGTCTTAGGGTTATGCTTCAGGGAAGGAAGTCTTAGGGTCAGGCTGCGGTGAAGGGAGTCTTAGGGTCAGGCTATGGGAGGAGAAGGTTAAGGTTAGGGTAATGGAAAGGGAGGATTAGGGTAAGGATTAGAATAAGGGTTGGGGTTACACAAGTACTTACCACTCGCCACTGCGACTTCATCCTTTGGATGAAGTAAGGGCTTAACTCAGTAAGGGCTAAACTCAGCCCTTACTGTACAATTAAATATGATGGCCAGTCCAACATGTGTATAAAGTATGCACAGAGGTCTGGCCTGTCCCATGTATGGAACTGCAGGACGTACAATATCAACTTCTGTACATCCAGCATTCCGCTGTGAAGCTCAGCATTCTAGGCATGCGCAGTGACTTAAACGCAGATGATTTAAGCAGACAGCTTGCACAAATCAGTTGCTCTGTGAGAGTCTGGATCCAGTCCACTGTGTGTGCACTACCCTTGCAACCATATTTTAGTTTATTACATTCATTAATGACAATATTATGTCTTTTCTTTAGGTTATTAGCTTGTCATCTTATAAATCTCCATAACATTGCCTGTTGTGTTACATTTCCCTATCACTATTGTTGCTGATTATAATGATGTGCTTACCACACCCATATTTGTATTGGTCCTACCTATCTATTATTTAGTTATGTCCACATGAGGCCACTTTGACAATTTTTTATGGGGCCACTTTACTATCCTAATCTGCCACTGAAAGTATTTATATAATAAATGCCACTTTATTTTGTAAAGCATTTTCATTATATTCTTAACTGTATCTATATATTTCACTATTTGTTTCATTAATTTTGTTATTTTCTACCACACTGTTTCTTTAGACGTTTGACAATGTTATATCCCACAGCATGGTGCCAAATGTTATTCTGTTTTGAATCTATTGAATCTTGGAAAGTATTTCCTTCTCATTTCCTCATATTCCATTGCAGCCATCTAAATTGAAACCAATGATTTGGCCTATAGCTTAGACACACTCCTTTGTTTGTATCTTTCATGGGTGTTTTATTCATGCAGTCTGAAAACTTCACCAAGGAATAATACAAGATTCTCATAAGATTCATTTGGACATTTTATTCCTAGTTATTCTTATTCCTGATAATACTTGTGGCAGTCACTTTCTATATGATGGATAGGCGTACTATATAAGAAGATCTATTATAAATCATTAATGGTCTCAAAAGTGAGGACCGGATCCAGACCTCTGCTGCGGCTGTTGCCGGATGCTGGATCTCTACAACCATCCAGAAATTAATATTGACGAGGCTAGGCAATTCTCCATGTTCCTAAGAATTTGTACTGGGTCATCCCTACCTTAAGACTTTCACAGCCTTACATTCCTATTGGCATAGATCCCTCCTCTCACAGAGTGGAAGCACTTCCACTCTGTGAAATGTCACAACCTGCAATCAGAGTTTCAACCAGGATAGAATTCAGGTTGGAATTCCAGAGGATCTGTTCTGGAAAAGCGGCGCCTGCAAATACTCCAATTTCCTAAAGCCAAACCTAGTGATTGGAAAATGTCCCCTTGTATGAAGTCTTTATCCAGTACAGTATTGTGATAAATAGCTATATTTACATTGTTTATGTATGTATGTATATATGTATAGATAGTGTTTTTTTATGGGGGGAAAAAAAGTTGCCAATGCTCATGTAAGCTTAGAAATTGATACAATTTCATTTGTAGTTCAAAGAAAGCAAAAGAGAGAGAGAGAGAGAGAGAGAGAGAGAGAGAGAGAGAGCAAAAGAGAGAGAGAGAGACAGAGACAGAGAGCAAAAGAGAAAGAGAGAGAGAGACAGAGAGCAAAAGAGAGAAAGAAAGTGAGAGAGACAGAGAGCAAAAGAGAGAGAGAGAGAAAACGAGAGAGACAGAGAACAAAAGAGAGAGAGAGAGAGCGAGAGAGAGAGAGACAGAGAGAGAGAGAGAGAGAGAGAGAGAGAGACAGATTTACTAAGCTGCAGGTTTGGAAAAGGGGAAAAAGTGGAGTTGTTGCTCATAGCAACCAATCAGATTTTAGCTGATATTCTCTATTATGTAAAAAAAAGTGAGACATAGCATCTGGTTGGTTGCTATAGGAAACATCTCCACTTTTCCAAACCTGCAGACCTGCAGATTAGTAAATCTCTCCCAAAGAGAGAGATGGAGAATAATTATTTTTAAATGAGTTCTGACCTGACATTTGTGTGGTGTCCGTGTGTTGTGTGGTCTGTTTTGTGTGACTGTGCCTTGTACAATGTCAGGGTCAAAAAGTTATGACCCCCCCACCACCACCACCACCACCATGCTCGTTAGAGTTATAATGTGTTTTATTTAGTTTGTTTCTAAGTCACCTAAATTATTGTTGTTAATGTATATATTACATATTGTATATATTACATATTGTTTATATGTGTATTGGTAATAAACTGTGACCTCATATTTTTACACTGACTACAGGTTAATAGTAGGGTTTATGGAAGCACATAGTTATGAGAATCCAATACACCGTTAGGCAGTTAAATACTTAAGGACTGCATTGTGGCCTACAAACCTTATCTAATTTCAAACACAATGGAATCTATACTATTAATGTTTTCGGACCGGATCCAGAACTACGGCCGTCTTCCACAGACGGCCGTAATTTGCTAAAAAATAGCTACTGTGCATGTGTAGTAGCTATTGTACGTAATCAACGTATCGTTTTTATACATAGATTGAGTATATGCGGTCTTTAAGACTGCATATACGCAATCTACGTATCAAAACGAAACATTGATTACGTACGATAGCTACTACGCATGCGCAGTAGCTATCTTTTAGCAAATTATGGCCGTCTGTGGAAGAAGGCCGTAGTTCTGGATCCGGGCCATAGTCCATGCAAGAGGCTATACCTATATTAAACAATGGAGTGTGAGGGACAAACAGTAGTCTTTTTCTTTACTGTAAATTAGCATTTTGGACAAGGTGCTATGGAAAACTAGTAGAAGATTTTCTCAGACCGTCAAATAAAAACATAATCATGCTTAAAATGTGGTAAATCTATTGCATATTACATGAGCTCTATAGTTGGAACAATGTGACAATAATTACAAAATTCCATTAGCTTTTTAGTAGATATGAGCAATGTTTAAAACAGACATTTCTGTGAAATAATCGCCTTGTTCTTGTGCACATTGGCTTTAAGTGTACCAAGTTTTATCCAAGCACAGAGCAGAATGAATAGGCATTGTCAGTTTTATTTTTAGACTAGAAATACAGTGTAGAACGATTTTCTGTATCATGAAAAATCAAACACAAACCTCAAAGAGCTACATCGCTGGAACTTTGCACCTCTGTGAAAGTACTTGTTGTCTCCAATAAACTTGATTTGCATAAAATCATCTCTAATTCAGACGTTGCAGGCAACATATTGTTCAATGTAACAAAATAACAGCATGTAATCTTTTATTTTCTGTAACTCAAAAATAAACTAAAACATTTAACAGGTGTCCTCACCTCAAACAGAAGTATACAAAGATACTCTGTAGAGTGCAGAAAGGTAATACCAAATATCTTTGGAAAAAAAATACCACACTTTGAGGGCGTTAAAGAAAAATAACTATTTAACAATAGTGGACCTGATAGAGTGGACCTGATCCACTCCTCCATTGTCACTTCGGTCACTTCGATGCATTCCTAAATACTGTATAGGGGCCAAATCCAGACTTAAGCTTGTTTTAAGGAAGTATAATATACTCCCCTAGCACTCCCTTCGCATGCACGTAACTTAGCCGACTAACGTTTTCTAAACCCTACCTTAACTTTTCCTTGTGTATCTCTGGTCGCACGTATCACCGTGTTGTAAGTGAGTAAGTGCCTAATCCAGACCATACTGTACAATTTAAATGCCTACCTACACCCACAATGCAGATTATTGGCTTGCGTAGGGATGCCACAACCTTTTGAACGGAGTTACGTACATGCACAATGCA
>WWET01001343.1:110033-149891 GCA_011038615.1 Limnodynastes dumerilii | reverse complement strand
TGATACAACCTTAAAAATACCTGATTAATATTCCTGGACATAGAACCCCCTTTTTGACCTTCTGCAGTCTACGTCTCCTACCGGCCTGAAGATTAAACATATTAAAATAAATAAATTTCAGTGCTAAATATCAGTCATATCAGAGATTAAACATATTAAAATAAATAAATTTCAGTGCTAAATATCAGTCATATCAGTTAACCTATATGATTATAATTTTTTATGCTCCAACTGGTCACTCATGGGGATGCTAGTGCTTGTAGTGTTTTTTTTGTGTGTTGTTTTTTTTTAAACATCATTGTGCACATTACTGTAATGCCAATGGCACACTACAAGTCAGATAATTCATGGATGGCAGAGTATGCTGGTACTTGTGGTTCTTCAAGTGTCAGCATGACCTGCCAGGCCCTGGGATTCTGGTACTTTAATATTTTGTTTTATGGTTTTTGTTTTTTTCAATTAACTGTGCATTTTGTGCTTTGTACTGTATCTATATATCTATTTATAATTATTGCAGTATCTTGTGCCAACGAATAATGTATGTAAAGGCCAAATGTATCCATTTGTCACAGCCTTATTTTTAGGCATAGCACATTAATAGTGTGAAGATGATTACAATATAATTTCTAAATTACGAATACAGGTATAATTTACTGGAAACCAGTTTTATATATCTCCAGTTCCATAAGCATTTGTAAATCTGCATGCAAGGTCAAAATCATTCTTGGCACAGAAATGGGAATGTAGTCAGCTGCACATAAGCTCAGCATCTTGAAATCCAAAGGAATAAAATGAGACATCTGCAGATACAGTTAAAAGTTCACAGCAGCTACTCTGCCATTTTTTCCCCGGTAACATTTGGAACTCTATATGCTCATTCTAGCAAATGCTCAATTGTACTCTTTTCTTAACAAAGCTTCAACCTGCTTACAGTATGTGTTAAATGCACAGAAGCTATGCTGTAAAGACAACATAATGAATAGAGTAATTTATAAATATAGTTGTAGAACTTAACGAATTGTTGCATAATAAAAAAAAAAGTGTTTTCCTTGTACCATATAATTTATAATTTTATCATTTAAGCAAAGGCGTAAGTATAAAACAAGCAAAAATGCATAAAACTAATTAAAATACTAATGTCACATATAAGGCTTGCTAATTCCTTGCTTTCGTGATATTAATATGTAAAATACAAGATATCTTTAGCTGGGTGAATAACTGTGGTAGAATGGGCTGGATCCAGACTTACTTTAAGTAGGTGCTTGAAATTAGTTACTCCTGGGCTAAACCATGTTGCTTGCAGGGGAGTCATATTTCATCTGTTGCAAACAGTATTAGAGTTGAGAGGTGATGTTTCCTATCCCAAAGCTGGTCAGTATTTGTGTGCAGTAAGCAATTCAAAGATATATCCCTGCATGTAAAGAATACAATTAACTTGGCTCTCCCTGAAATCAACATGGTTTAGCCTAGGAGTAACTAATTTCAAGCACTTACTTAAGTCTGGACTGGTGACACCCCAATATTATTAACTTTTATGTTTGCAGATTATCTTCTTTGTTATAGTTTTTTGCACTGTATTCCAGAACATTGTACTATCATTGGGTTTGAGAAATGGGTTATAATTTCCATACATCTTCCGATAAACACAATTAATTAGTATCCTAGAATGGAGATAGAGCAAAGAGGCGAACTTTGCTCTACACTATTGAGGTTCATATACACCTACACGGTCACAGCATCGGCTTAAGATACATTTAAGTGATGTTGCTTCTGCTAATAATGGTGGTGGGCCAGGAAAGGTCTGGGTCTGTGGCTGCAGAGACTGAGACAGGCTCCCTGCAATGTGATTATGACATAATGTTATCATAGCATCATGCTGCACAGAGCATATGTTTCAGGAAGAAGTCAGGAAGGCAGCAAGGAAAGAAGAAGGTGTCTGCAAGTAAAAAAAATGTCGATATGGTTAAGTTATCTTTGTATGTGTGTTGGAGGGTGGTCGAGTACTTTATTATGGAGCAAATAGAACCCTGTTTGGGGAGATTCATTGCAATTATGGGGAAATAAAGAATATATATTTTTTTTATTCCTTAATAATTATGTTCAAATTATTACCCATAAATATTTATTTTTATCACCCCCATAATATGACTCTATATAAGGAGAAATAAATAGCTTTAAGCTTTAAATTTAACCATAATTTGGGGGACAATATCATCAGAATTAACAAGGAATAAAATAAATGCTTCATAAAGCTTTTATCTTTGTATTCCACTCACAATAATAGCACATTATAAAATATGGAGCCCAATTATGTAAGAACACAATGTAAGTACAATTAAGGGGGAAAAAGGAACTCTTTATTACTTAACTGTGTTGAAATTATCCCCTTATAATAAGCCATTATATTCCCCCTGTTATATGGCTCTATATAATATAGAATATATAAAACCTTTTGGTAGAGAAGTATATAGAGCCCTCTTATGGGAGGAACAGAGAGCATGATTATGGTGTATGTTATTTATAAGGCCAACAGCAAAGCTCTTTTTTCCTCTTCAGTTGTGCTCAAATATTTTCAATATTTTCCACATATTAGGCCTCTGTATTACACCTATTAAAGGGCACAATCCCCCCATTAAAGAACTTTATATGATATAAAGATATTATTATATATTATTAAGACATTTATATAATTTAGTACAATCAAGAAGTAATAAATATATTAATTTATATTCCCTCTTAATTGGGATTATATTTCCCCAAAATAAGCCTCTACATTCTCCACATAATAAAATATCTTAGAGAGCTCTATAATGGGCCGACTGATTCACATACACAGACGTCAGACTTAGGACTGATGCACACATTGGGCCTGATCCAGAGCTACGAAATTTTCGCACGACGGGCGAATGCGAACGTTCGCTCGTGCGTATCAACATACACGCCCCTAACACTCCCATAGTAAAGTCCCTGCTTACGGCGGCTATACCCTACACTGGGTACGACCGTCGGCCGTACGAATTTTCGCACAAAATACGCTGAGCGTACGGGCTTAGCACGCCCATACTGTACAATTTAAATGGCTACCCCCGCCTCCCTGTAGTAAACCCTGCCCTCTATGCGTTACACATCTTTCTCCCTGTCACTTACCTTGTCTGTCTTCTTTCTAATCTGTGCAGTAGCTCCCAGTCACAGCGCAGGCCGCAGGGAGAGAGACCTGCAAACATGGTCACAGGGGGCGGAGTCAACAGATGATGGGGTGGAGTCAGTGAGCGTCAGGGGCGGAGTCAGTGGGTCATGGGGACGGGCTATGGTTGAAGCTTCTCTATCGTGTCTCATCGTACCTGATGCCAGCTGTAGGCTAAAGCTGCTGCAGTTTGTTCTGTCACACACACATAACGTAATTTCTATCTGTATCTGGCGGCATTACCAGGTCCTAACTATGTATGTTTGTGTTATTATGCCTGTTTGTTGTCGTGATTGTCCTGTGCGGTGATCGTGGGGGGGTATAATGCTGCCATCTCTCTGCCACAGGGTTACATGAAGCCTCTGAAGCAGCCGGAGAATTCCTTCCTGTGTGACCCGTCTCTGGTGGATGAGATCTTTGACCAGATTCCGGAGCTCCTGGAGCATCACGAGCAGTTCCTGGAGCAGGTTCATTACTGTGTCCAAAACTGGCTGGAGATCCAGACCGTGGGGGACATCCTGGTGCAGTCGGTAGGTGGCAGAACTTCCTGTGCTGGTTACTAAGGGCCGAAAGACACAAGCTGGGCCGTATCCATAGGGCAACCTTAACTCTACGGGCCTACTTCAATCGAGCGCGTATTTTTTTAAAAAAATGCGAACGTATAAAATACGCACCGTTCACAGGAAAAGCGCGATTCAATTAGAAATGTCCCCCCACCTCCAACGCGCGTTAATTGGACCATGAGCATATTTGTTAGCGCTCATGTTTGAGCTTCCCTCCCGTTATAAAATACGCACATGTATTTCTGTATCTTTACCCATGCAATAACAAATGTCAGCACAATCACTTCCCATAACCAGCCCTGCCGTCATATGTCTGTAATAATCTCTTTAGGACCTTCTGCGCTTGAATAACAAAAATTAGACTACAGCACTCAGTAATTACGTATTATTGTAGAAGAGAATAATAGAAAATAACTTTTTCCGATTTTTTTTTTTTTTTTAAACTTCTGCCAGCGTCATTTTTCACTTTTTTATGTTCTCTTCTACTTTTTAGTTATTTTTTAACCTGCAGCTATTTAACAAGAATGTGGCATTATGTAACCATAAAAATCCTACCAACAACATTTTCTCTATTCCATCTGCTGTATACTTTATTTTTTTTGAGTTGCAGGCTGCATAGATTTATGTGGAGTATCACATTTCTGTTGCCACTGTGCTGGGAGGTGATCAGGAGCATAGAGGAGCTGTACATTTGAAAGTTTTCATGAATTTCACCCTCACATGTCATAATACGCACCTTGATGAGGTGTGCAAAAAAAGATGTAAAATAACGCGCAAATTTTAACGGCAATTGAATTTAAAATTTAAAAAATTTGCACTTGCAATGCATTTAAATAGGGACAAAAAATATGCACGATAGACCAAAAAAATATGCGGAAAAATACGGAATTGAATGGGGACCCAAAAATGATCACGAAAAAAATATGCAAATTAGCAAAATTCGCGGAAAAAATACTCTTCGCGTTGAATTGAATCAGGCCCTATTTTTTTTCTGAAGTATGTCATGTTTATTTTAATTTCTTTTTTAATTTTTACTGGTTATTTTTTATTACAAATGTTAATGAGAGTACTTGCTCTTTTTAGAAATAAAATGTATTTTACTTTTCCTGAGCCAAATCAGCACGTTTATTTATATATCTTTGAATAATAAACAATTTTATGCACCATTACTCGCAAACTATTCACATCTAATACAGTCCGCACGTACCTAATTATACGCAAGATAGACTTACATCCTTATGTTGCACTCCCGACTCAGGGGGAGTTGCTAACTGTGATCTTTCTTTTCTCTGAATCGGTATCCCCGATTTTTCACATGCGTATATTTAGGTAAGTTCGCAATTTTACTCTTAAGTGTAAATACGGTCCTATGTACCCTGTAATAAAGCTCTTTATTCTTCCTTAATGCTTTTAAATTATCCCCATAATAAGACACTTAAAAAATATATAGTTTTTTTTAAATTTAAGCACATTTAGGAAGAAATAAAACTTTATTACAACACACATGCAATGGATGACCCATAATTAAGCCCTTTATTAGTTTTTATTTGTGCTTAGCTTATTCTCAGAATAAACCCACCAGAATATTACCCAGCACAATAGGGTTCTATGATATTTAGTTCTTTTATGGGAGATACTGTAATTTGTGCACAATTAAGAAGAAATAAAGAGCATTATTATAACACATAGTCAGTTTGTTCCAAAATAAAACATTTTATTCCTTTTTAATTATACTTAAATGTTGCCCCAGAATTTGGTTCTATATTCCTTATAAGAAAGCTATTTAGTTTTTCTTACTTATACACACATTTGGAAAATAGATGAGTCCTCCTTCTAAAACCGTTAACCATTTTCTTGTCATCTGCCAATTTGACTACTGTAACCTTCTAATATCTGAACTTCCCCTCTTCTTTCTTTATCGTTCAAATCTGTCCTTCTGATTTACAATATGTTTATTGTTTAAAATATTTTTTTAATTTCCACTGTTTGCAATCTGACCATTTGCATGTCTAGACATACTTTCATCTAACCTTCAGTTTTTGAAGTGAACTCCCAATGCCTTTTTCAGGTTTGCCTATCTTTCTTGTCGATAATTACAAATGTTTGAAGTGTCTACAGGGTAAGGTTGGTTGAGCATCAACAGTTTAATCACACAGAGACGTTTGCCAAATTGCTGTGCAAGATTGTAGTATCAAGCACACATCTAGTTCCCACACGGATACCCAAGTTATTTCACTTCTTTATTGTAAATATAATTTTTAATCAAAACATTTTAAGGTAATTAACTTTATTATGACCCTATTGTATTTTGCAGAGGTTATTCAAAACAACGACTAGCCACGGTTGTCAAACTTTGTCAAATGCGAGACATTTGTTTCACGACAACAATCTTGTTTTAGCCTCAGATGATTTTCATACCAATGAGATGCAACATATATCTAGCTTGTACCTACTAACCACGCAATAGCTGCATTTGCATTTCTTTCTGAACATTGATTGGTTGAAACTATGTATGTTTAAATCTCCACTTATGCAGTACGCATCTATGTACAATTGTGCATATTTCCTTAAAGTTCTTAACTATTAAGTAAATATATGTTTGCATATTTCCTTAAAGTTCTTAACTATTAAGTAAATATATGTTAAAAACACAACCCACAATGGGTAAAGTTCTACAACACACACTGTGCTAACTCTCACTGAATTATTCTCTATATGGTCATACAGTACCTAATTATGAAATATTCCAACCTTGTATTGTTTTCCAAGCCTAGGCTTAAGGAATTAAGTGTTTAAACTGTATTAACATATATGTTGTATGTATGTATGTATGTATGTCATACCCTCCAACTCTACCTATTTAGCAGGTACAATACCTTTTTTTAATGGTTATTAATAGTCTGTACCGGCTAAAAGGGTACTGATTTTCCAATAACAAATGTTGGAGGGTATGGTATGTATGTATGTATGTATGTATGTATGTATGTATGTATGTATGTATGTTTGTATATTTGTATATATGTATGTATGTATGTATGTATGTATGTATGTATGTATATATGAATGAATGAATGATTATGCAGTCTCAGGCAGCATTGTAAGAAATTGCCAAACATATGCGAACCTCTCTCTCCGAAACCTGACAGACAATAATTTGAGACACAGTAACAACACATTGCTACACTTAGAATTGTGTTTATAAAAGGGGGCACACTCTATTAATTAATTCTTTCATTGGAATTCGTGAGTATGATTTTATTGGACTGAAAGGTGACTGCAGAAGCAATGGGGGTCAAAATTCTTGCCAATTCAAATGGTACATATTAAATTAAGGTGCCAGATATCAGTCACTGTCATGTTACAGCACCTTTAAACCAAGCCACTCCCTATTCACAATGGGTGTGGTTACCACTGGAACCCCGACGCAAGGTCTGAGCATCCAATTTAAAAGTTAGAAACTGGTGCATACTCTGTGACCGAGCCATGCTCCTAACTCCTTCCCCTCATTGCACCAATCTCAAAGTTTGGCCCCCATTACAGCCCCCACACTGTCCCCCATCTAAAAAAGAAACACCAAACAAAGAAATGTTACTTCACAGATAGTGCTATATTTTCTAATTTATGGGACACAATTACAGGGTTGTGCCTGCATTCAAAATATTTAATATTAACCCTCAAAATTAGTTGCTAATAGATATATTTACCCATACAAGCAGTGCTTTTTCTGTAAGAAAAAAGGTGCCAGAACTCCCATCAACTCACGCGCGACCACATGACCAATCACAAGCCGAGCAGCGCCACAAGCCGAGCAGCCATCACCACCAGCACGGGCAAAGTGCCTATATGCATCGGACTCGACACACAAGCAGCACGCATGCACCATTTTAATGATTTTGCCACTGAAACTTTTAAAACTTTTACAACTTGGAAAATGAGTTGAAAAAAGGTGCCGGAACTCCGTTCCAGTGCATTCTATGACAAAAAAAAAGCACTGCATACAAGTATTGACAAAATGCCACCCTAATTTGTGTAAATAAGGCATTTGTTTCACAAAAAAACACACCCTGCTTGCCACATACTTCTAATTTTACTTGCTCTTTCTTAAACAACTGAGCAGACTTGATAGGCCATGTGGTTCTTATCTGCCGTCACTTTCTATGTTTCTATGTATGTTTCTATGTTTGGCATTAACTCTTGAGACAATTTGGGAGATGTTTATAGAATGTTATGTTACCATTTCAGTTTTATTTTTATTGCGTACCCAGTGTAGGGTATAGCCGCCGTAAGCAGGGACTTTACTATGGGAGTGCTAGGGGCGTGTAGGTTGATACGCCCGAGCGTACGTTCACATTCGCCCGTCGTTCGAATTTTCGTAGCGCTGGATCAGGCCCATATTTTCTAATTTAAGGGACACAATTACAGGGTTGTGCCTGTATTCAAAATATTTAATATTAACCCTCAAAATTAGTTGCTAGTAGATATATTTACCCATACAAGCAGTGCTTTTTCTGTAAGAAAAAAGGTGCCAGAACTCCCATCAACTCACGCGCGACCACACGAGCAATCACAAGCCGAGCAGCGCCACAAGCTGAGCAGCCATCACCACCAGCATGGACAAAGTACGTATATGCATCGGACTCGACACACAAGCAGCCCGCATGCACCATTTTAATGATTTTACCGCCAAAATTTTTTAAACTTTTACAACTTGGAAAATCCGTTGAAAAAAGGTGCCGTAACTCCGTTCCAGTGCATTCTATGACAAAAAAAAAGCACTGCATAAAGAATGCCACCCTAATTTGTGTAAATAAGGCATTATTTTCACACAAAAAAACACACCCTGCTTGCCACATACTTCCAATTTTACTTGCTCTTTCTTAAACAACTGAGCAGACTGGATGGGCCATGTGGCTCTTATCTGCCGTCACTTTCTATGTTTCTATGTATGTTTCTATGTTTGGCATTACCTCTTGAGACAATTTGGGAGATGTTTATAGAATGTTATGTTACCATTTCAGTTTTATTTTTATTACACTGGTACAGTGGAAGATTATGCCAAGATTATACTGGTCTTGTTCTTATTCAGACAATAATAATATAGCTTTAAAATCTCAGATTAAATATTATTTGTACTTGAACGTTTTTGACATATAATAATCAATAATATGACATTGAAGCAGTATCATCAATATCCTACCTTAAAGAAGTGTTTTATGCTACCATGGCAACAGTGATGGTTTTATTACCATGGCAACAGTGCTGGTTACATACATTGGGCACAGGCAAAGGAGACAGAGGACAAAAAGCATTTATCGGGGAAGAAGTCAGCAGGCCAAGAAAATGCAGTGATCATGAAGAAGTATTGCTAGACATTGATACAGACAAATTACATTCTGTTAGGTTTTTGTGTACACTACAATCTATTAAACACTAAAAATAATTATTCAGACTCTTTCTACTAGCATTTAGCATTTTACTGGACATTGGTAATCATAATTTACATTCCACTAGATATGATCAGAGATGCAAAATATTCATCAGGGTATTGGTTCCTTGCATAGTGCATCATTAAATGTTATTCTCAGCTCTCTACTGGACATAACAACTGGAATGCTACATTCCACCAGGAATCATAACTGGCTTTATATGTGGTGTTATGGAAATTTGTTTTTACCTGCCTACCTGTCCACTGAAGCAATATTAAGTAAAGAACTTAGACTGTCAGACAACTCAACTACTGAAACATATCTTCTTAGAATGCAGCAGTTTATTGAAGCAAGCAAGCAGGTAATTTTTCTTTCTAAAATATTCTTCATGGCACGGTGAGATAAGATTAGGTTTGAAACTCTGGGACCAATACAGAACTCCAACTTTCCTATACTCAGATGCCATAGTAAAAAATTTGGAGGGATCCACAACTGCTTAACACACATTCAGGCATCCATCACTCACAGTGTAACCACCCTCACTCAAATCGGTGGCCTTTCAATAGTCAGGGTCTTTCTTAAGTTTTCTGACTCAAGTACACAACAATTTACTGACGACCTGGACAAAAGCATTTTAAACCGTTAAAATAGATTTATAGTTCAAAGGTGAAGTTTCCTAGTTTAACTCTAATTGGCAGATTACTCATAAAGCTTTACAGTATGTGAGTTCTATGTATAAGAGAAAAGCATTTAAAAAGCATGCTAAATAAAGTTAATTTGCACCAAGGTTTTGCAGAAGTCTACATTTGCACCTGTTTTTTACTTAATCAGCAGCCCCTTGATTAGTATGCTTCAAGAGGGAATGAGTATTCACTGGCTAATAGAGAAAACCTACAGTATTTACAAACTCATGCTCTCTGTTGGAACTGTGGATGTTGTTAGAAAGTAAAAATGGAAATGAGATTTCAGTCTGATTGAGGCATATGGGAAGTGGGGGGAATTTGATTTCTAGATCCAACCATATGTACTGCATACATGTTTAACTTGGACCCAAGAACATCATATTATAAATGTTCCATCTAATGAAAACTCCCATGTAGACTTTGAAGTTGTAACCAATGGTGAGCATCATTGATGTTTTGGCCCTATAGCAAGTGCTGCTTGTGTGCAAATGCTAGAATGTCTAGAAGAAATGACACTATAAATTCTAATGAGGCAAGCACTGATGTATATAATACAAGTTTTCAAAACAGCACTGGGTCATTTGATTAGTGATGTATAAGAAAAAATATGTAATATGTTAACTCACCATCTGTTTGAATTAAATAAGAGTTAAATATTTTTATAACAAAATATAAATGACACAAATACATGTCTATTTTCATATTAAGATTACTAACAATGTAAAATAAGGGGTATCAATATAGGACATGTAACACTGTTATCAGCAACATTAATAATTACAACAGGGGTGGTTAATGTTTAAGTCACATAAAAATAGCCCAACACCACTGTACCTGCCCTTTACCGCAACTCTTGATTTGGCTGCTCTGTACATGTAGAGTGTGTATTACTATCAATAGCACAGGTGTAATGTCAATTCTAAATCTGCACACAAGGGGCCTGATCCAGACCTACGCAGCCCGTCGGTAATATGCCAGGCGTAAGCGTAAGATCAGCTGAAAAGCCAATCTGCGTATGCGCCGGGCAGATGTTGCCCGGCGTTACTACGGAAAAGCCTGTCCATAGTGATGGCTGAAGGGGCGTCCCTCGCTGTTACTACGCTCATATTAGTGTAGGTGGGCAGGGGGGAGGTAGTTTAATGAGGGAGGGGTTGAGGGAGGGAGGGAGAAGTCTTAGGTGATACGCTCCTGTGTGAGCGTATTTTTCCTCGCTTAGGCCGGCTGAAGTTCGGGTAGCCTTCAGTTGGCGTAAATGAGGGATAATACGCTCACACATGGGGAAGTGTTGGGGGGAGTGCACGCCGATACACTAAGCACAGCGCATCGGCGTAGGTCTGGATCAGGCCCAAGGAGCATAACAGCAGCCAATCATTGTTGTAGAAATACCAGCGACACAAATAACATCCAATTGTACAAGAATTAGTTGCTGCTGCGGCAATTCCATTTTCGACATACAACTATCATCTTAATTGCAGCAGTATCAATACCAGAGCACAAGAATGGTTAGGATTAGGGTTAGAGGAGTGATAAGGTTAAGCTGCAGAAAGGTAAGGATTAATGTGGTAGATCCAGAACTAAGTATGCTAGCCAATGACGTAAAACCGCTATTTTGTATGTACTGCACATGCGCGCGGCAGATGTTACGCCACGTAACTCTGAACATACGTACCAGCCTTGAATCAACAGCGTAACTACAAACGAAGAGGCGTGCCAGACATATGACACCGGTAATTATGCTTCGGAGGCGGGGTGTTCAATTTAAATCATACAGTATGGGCATGCTCAGACACCTACATACGTGAAGGCTTTACGTACGTCAGAAGTTACACTTTGAGAAGTTAAGGTAGGGCTTGGCAAATGTAAAACGGCCAAAGTACGTACGAGCGAGGGGAGTGCTTAGGGGAGTGCATAGAAAATACGCTAACGTAAATATGCCACGCGATGAAACGTAATGGAAACATAGGTCTGGATCTGGCCCAATGTTTGCTTGCAGGAAGAGGATGGTTAGGATCAATAAAAATGAACTGCAGCCTTTAGACTCTTTGCAGACACAGCAGTCTCTGGAACACCGAAAACTGCCAAAAACTCACTGTGGTCATCACTTTAGAGTTCTGTGAGCAGACCAGCTGTTTTTTGAAAGATCGGCTTTAGGAGCGTGGATATCGGGCCCCTTTTATCATCTGCCCGCTTCTTGGACCCGTCCTGCAGGAAGACAGCGGTAACCTCAGCAGCCTCCTTAGGGGGATATATTTGTTTTAACTCATCTTTTAACTGAATTATTGTGAATAAAGCCCTTTATGAAAAAAAATTAGAATCTCTCTTAGGATGACCATTACATGTCTATAATGCGATTTCCAGTGATGGGAGCATAGAGTTGGCTATCAGCTATAGAGGCTGAGATACGCTTTAATCCCAAGGGACGATAATGTGAGTGGTATTTAATCCATATTTATTCTGATTCTGTGTTTGGAATTTATTGCACTATTTTGATTTTATCTCCTCTATATTTGGGTGAGAGAACAATGGAGCTAAATTGGAAAAACTATCCCCAGTGAGAGTGGATACGATATGCATTACGCCCAAGGGGCAGGCATGTGAGTATATCTAAGAGACTTTAGATAAACAGGAAGTGTAAACGTATTACACTATTGGATTTTCTTTTTATCCCCTATGTGTGAAACATCATAACAAGGAGCGTCTAAGAAGAAAAGATTCTACAGTCCTACCGTGGAGCTCAAGCTTCTGTTATATACATAAAGCCCAAGGGGCTAAATTGTGAGTAGCTTTTCAATTATTTCTATTATTGCTTATTGAAAGGTTACCACACAAGTAGTTCTGTTTCTGCTTTTTTCTATGTACATCAAAACTGCGAAGTTCTATATATAAAAAACACACATATTCAAATGAAGGAAAGATAGAAAAAAACACCAGAAGGTTTTTGAACAATTTATCGAACCATCTCTGAACTTTATTGAACATTGTATTGAACTTTATTGAACATTTTATATATGTTAGCGCATAGAAGTTACACTTACTGTCTATTGTATCACTTTAGTGCCACAAATTGATCTGTCGAAAAAGAGAAATTATTTGAGTGGTGAACTACACCCCCATTGAACAATACGACAAGAAGGAGCATCCCATAGGCTATGAGCTTATAAGGCTTTCAAGTGCTGCATATTATGTGATCTATATTGTAAGTAAATTAATTATATTTTGATTCTACCATATGTACATAAATCCATGTAATTCAACTATGTATAAATCCAATTTTAAATGTCAAATGCACATTTTTATTCAAAATAATATAACTAACAACAAAAGTGCATTGTTCAAAAATATTTTTAGGGTCCGCTTTTGTGGAAGTGCGCTGTGCACGTTACATATTTCCGTTATGTAACTGGATCTGACAAATCCTGCATCAATGGAACACTTTCCGATGGCAGGGCAGGACAGGGAGGAAAGCATACCTGAGATACACTTGGTGAGAGGGGCAAGGTATGCACATTGTACTTGGTTAAGATCCTAAATGCAATCCTAATTTCTGCACAGTCCTAATTGGGGATGGGGCAGACATTTTATGGTAGGGTCCTGCTGGCAGAGGACCCTTGAATGTGAGAGGAGTGTCCTTAGGAGTGGAGTTCTGAATCAGATCCTGTGTGAGTAACACTCCTTTTTTCTAGGCATACAAATTTTGTTATTTCCTTTAATATTAAAGTTTTTTTGTAATTTTTTTTTTAAATCAATGTACACTAACGCTAAGTTATATAGATGCACTAATAAAAATGAATTAAAGGTGTTCTTTGAGAGCCATTATAGACTAGTAAAAATTTGGAGAAAGAACACAGCATATACATATTATTACCTTCTGGAGAGACAGAAAACTACTTTCAGGTAGAAAAGCAAATAGCAATCTATAAGTGCTTGAAAAATAAACAAATATAGTAATGAAAATGAGGAATATTGTTCTGTGAAAATCATTATAGAAAAGTGTAAAAACCAGAAAGAACATTTTATGAGTACATTTATTACATCCTGGTGCAAAAACAATTTCTGCTATAAAGCTTATTAAATATTATAAATTTACACGTATTTTGAGAAAGAGCTTCAGTAAGTACAATGTAGCAGACTCTATTAAATGCAGGGAAGCAGAGAAAAACAAAATATCATGTACTCAGATTCTTCTGCCAAGGCTCGATATATATAGAAAAGAAATGGTTACTGAAAGAAAGGAGAGACAGGTGTTATTCAGATATCTGTTCACATTCATGTTTATATAATAGCAGTGTAATCAATCCTAGAATAGGAGTATACTCATTATGGATAAATCAATACACAACTAAATATCATTTTATTCATTCTTTTATGAGAATTTTGTAATAGTGGAGTGAAATTAGATGAAAGATATGGAGTGTGATTAAATTATTCCACAATTAACACTGTATTCATAACATGACTATAAATGACAAATATACACAAGGGAACAGAATATCATGTAAAGTATTGTTAGTATTCAGTCAAATATGTGAATAAAATAGTTACCAATGTTGTACAAAACTACTGCTTATGTACACCCATGTTGAACTGCAGGGGCAGGTAAACTTAAACAGTGCAACAGAATAAGACTTAAGAGGGGGCACTTTGTAGTTCAGTTCTAACTTACAGTTTTAAAGCTGTTCAGTTCACTATGGAAAAGCTTTTCTCTGCCAACTCCTGTTCATTATGTAGGCATTAGGCAGTGTTTTATAGCACAGGTGCGTAATGATAGTAATCCAAATTTTGATATAACTTTAAATATGCAATTCTCCACAAATACTCTAAATGCCTGAAAACTGTTGCCAGCATTTTACAGACAAGACCATTACTGAATTTCTTAGAAACATACAGGATTATTTTATGTGAAATAATAGCAAAGGAATATTCCAGAATTTTTTGCAATTATTTATGGCCGAAAAGCTATTTAAATGATAATTAGTTGTGATTATTTTCATTCTGAGTTTTGAGTTTTTCCTGGAAGTTGTAGTGCACAGCATAATGATTATAGAGAACCAATATTATTTTTGAAAATTATAAATTCTATATGTAAAAGGCAAGTTGAAAAAGGGTTTACTTTGTGGCAGAACAGCAGGGGTTCTGAAACTGCTGAAACCTATTTTTGTCTGTCTCTAGTTTGAAAATAGTGCTAATTTTAAAGTTTTGTTAATGAATGGGTAAGTATGCCAATTGGCATTACCCATTCATTCATTTGGAAACCGCCGCCACAGACCCGTCGCCCAGCTGATGTCCCGCCAGGCAGGTAAGTTTTACAGGAGACTCTATCGAGAGTTTTAGGTTTGGGAGTCTATAGGGAGTGTTGGAGTCTTAGGTTCAGGCTATGGGTAAGGAAGTCTTAGGGTAAGGCTGCAGGGAGGGAAGTCTTAGAGTCAGGCTGCGAGAAAGGGAGTCTAATACCACCAAATACCCGGGATTTTCACAAAAAATCTGCAAAATCCCGGGTATTTGGTGGTACCCGGGTTTTTCCCGAGTCCTACCAGGGAAGGGGGGTGATGTAAAATGTCCAGGGTTGTTTTGCAACCCGGGTTTTTCACATTGCCTCCTGATTGGTGAGATTTGTCTACTGTTGCTATGGCAACAGTAAACAAATCTATTTGTAGCGTCAGATCTCACCAAAAAATTTCCGGGTTTTTGGTCTTTAAAAAGGTGTCTTTTTTGACCCTGCATTTCTTTCCTGGAAAAACCCGGGTCTAAAAGCCCGGGTTTTTCAGAGTTGGTGATATGAAAGCAGCATTAGGTAAGGCTGCGGGGAGTGGTGTCTTAGGGTCAGGCTGTGGGAAAGGGAGGGTTAGGGTAATGGAAGGGGAGAGTAAGGATCAGGATTGGGGTTACAGTAATACTCAGCATTTGCTGCTCCATCTTCGTTCTGAGGTGGATTGATTGCTTATCCTTGGCAAGGCAGAAGTAAATGTGATTTCCTAGCTAGTTCACAACAGGCTGGGAAAAAGCGGTTCCTCTGTTCCACTGTTCCTCTGTAGCAGCTCCATTAAATATTATTATTGTTTATTAAAAACAAAGGCTCTGAGCATTGCACTTATTAGGAAGGGGAAAGGGGTAGGACAAAAGGATGGAGAACTTTACTTGTTTGAGCTTACCATCAAACCAGGAGGATAAATAAGAGACTTAAAGTTGGGAAACAGGGCAGAGGGGAAAAGGAAGGGAGAAAGTGATGATATATTGAGATTAGAGAGGGATGGAGGAAAGAGGAGGTAGAATTATAGGGCAAGAGTATGGAGGAAGGGGAGGCAGAGGAGAGCTTAGATGGAGGATGATTAGGCTTGTAAGCAGAAAAGAATTTTGAGTGACCACTTAAACATTTGCAGGATATGGGATAGCCTGCTGGACTGTGGGAAAGCATTTCAAAGAAGTGGTGCAGTGTGCAAGAATTCTTGAATATAGATGTGATTTGTGATGAGCTGGAAAGAGAGGCGGTAGTCATTGGCTGAGAGTAGAGGAAAAGAGGTAGTGTGAGCGGAGATAAAGATGGGGGGCTTTGTATGCAAGGGGAGAAATAGTGGAGTGGGAGTCAGTGTAGTGTTTAACTGAGAGGGTGAGTAGTGGTGGACCGGTGAGAGAAGATAAGTCTGACAGCAGCATTGAGTATAGATTGGTGTACTAAAAGGAGAAACTTATAAGAGGAGATGAATGTGTTGTCAATGGTGTTGAAGAGGAGTGGAGGAGAGGAGACAGGGGAGGGGGAGCAGACTATTATTACGGACTTAGCCATGTTGAATTTTGAGATTTTCAAAAGGCACTGGTAGAGAGAAAGGACACATAAGAGAGAAGGGAGGAGGATAGGTCAGGGGATATGTAAATTTGGATGTCATCAGCATAGAGGTGGTGCTGGTAACTGGAGGAATTGTTAAGTTTACCCAATGTGGAGTAGTACAGAGCCCTGGGGGACTCGTACTGGGAGTGTTAAGGGTAGTTAAAGAGAGAGAATGAGTGAGTGTGATGGAGCTAGGAGTTGAACAGCAAGGACAGTAACCAGAGGCTTAAGTAGAACTTTGTGTGTCTCATAGCAGAATTAAAGGGGCCCCCCAAGTCTGGTCCGATTGACGTAGTGTATTTTGCAGAGGCGTAATTAGGGCGAGTTTTATAGGGCACATGTCATAGGCACGATGGACACTTAGGTCCAAGAAAGTGCTATGATTACAATTTAAAAAAAAAATAGTATAATAAGGAGTTGGGCACATTTTCCTTTAATCCTAGTTACGCCACTGGTAATTTGCATCGTTTTGCACTACATATGCCCAGAGAACATTCAGTAACAATTTAGGCATTTAGCACCCTGATTTATAGGTCCTGAATATGAATTAAAACAGTACAAGTGTGGTGAGGTGATTGCTGGTATAGTGGGTCCCCTAAGCTGCTGAGCCCCATAGCAATTGCACCCATTGCTCCCTCTATAGTTACGCCCTTGACAGTAACAGAGAGCCCTAACGTGCAAAGGATGTGCATTAGGAGAGGCTCTCAACAGTATTAAAGGCAGCACAGGATGAGTATGGAGTAGTGACATTTGAACTTTACATAAAGAAGGTAATTTGTGAATTTGATTAGGTCAGTTACATTGTTGCAAACAGAAGGAAAGAAATGTCATTTTTAAGGGCACATTTGTAGGAAAGGACGATTCCTGAGGAGAACAATAGATTAAAGAGATGGGTCAGATGGAATCAGACAGTAGCCAATAGGGATCTAAGGAGGTGGAAAGGAATGGGATCAAGGGGACATGCTGAAGATGAAAAGTGACGATGTTACCCATAGCAATCAATCAGATTTTAGCTCTCAGTTTCCTATTACATACTAGAGAATGTCAGCTAGAATCTTATTGGTTGCTATAGGCAACATCTCCACTTTTCCAAACCTGCATCTTAGTAAATCTGGCCCCTAGTGTGCATGTATGAGAGGTCGGGCAGGGAGGGATGGGATGGAAAAAGGAAATATCAATTTTAATGGAGTTTATTTTAAAGGTGAACAAGTTATCAAAATCGAAAGCAAAGATGAATAGAACAGGGGGAGTGTTATTTCATGGTTTTTTATTCCATACTAGCTATGAACAGTACATTTTGCTACAGTAATCCATTGCATGTATTATTTTCTTCTGAATATTAAATTTGTAAGGTAACTATTTCCCCATTTGGCAAGAAACGCAGTTGGATTAAAAATAACAAACAGGATTTTCTCTGCTGCGAGGTATTCTATATATAACACTGCACCTGTTCCTAACATTACTGTATAAAAAACAGGAGATGTCTCTGTAACAGATATTGCTTTGGTGTGATAACAAGATCTTCATTAAACTTTGCTACTAAGATGCAATTATACATTTTACCCTTTAAGTTACCTGTATAGTCAAGCACACAAAGGTATGACTACCTCTACTACAAAGACAGTCACACTTTCCACATAAAGGACCTGATTCAGGGCTTTAACAGAGCAGATGTTCATGCAAAGCACAAAAAATTTGTTTTATAGGGAATGAAAAGTAATTTGAAACAAGAAAATGGATATGTATAGGAAAATAGGCTGAATGGTGCAATGCAGCAACTTAAATAAGTTATATAAATTGGTTCATTGGATGTATTGTTGAATAAAATAAGTTAAACATATTTTAAAAATAATTGCATTTTTCAATGTTTTGGAAGCAAATTACCTTCAAAACTTCTAAAAATTAAAGCATATAATAAAATGGCGGAACAAAATCTGTAATATGTGCTGTAAAAATACATTTAAAAATCTAAGATACACAACATAAAATTGTGGAAGGCAGTGTGGACCTGATTCAGAGATTGAAAGTAAGGGCAGTATTTTCAGATCCGTTTTTTAAAAGTATGAATTATACGCACGCACGTAGCAAGTAGCAAGTAAACTCCCAACAACACTCATGACACTCCGCTCTCACGGCCGTGCAATTGTACACTTATGCCTCCATAGAGGACCTCTAACTTTACGTGTGTACTTATGTGCGTATATGTATGCCGTAAGTGCGATTCTATGTATCTGCGCCCTCAAAGACTCATTTAAATGCCCCCCCACCCTCTTTCACGTAACTTTTCAGGTACATATTTTAACCCCGCCCCTCCGTACGTATGTCTGCAAGTGCGATTCACATGTCCCTGCCTAAAGCACTTACGTGTGTATATTCTACATTACTTGCGTAAATAAAGTTACTAGGCATGTGCTGTTAAAACGTACCTAAAAATAAGCACGCAACTTCATGTGAAACATATCTGTGAATACGGCCCTAAGAGAGGAAAGTCACTCCTGGGCAAAACCATGTTGATTTCAGAGGCGTCAAATTTTATCTGTGTGAAACAGTATTAGGGTTGAGAGGTGGCATTTGTCAGCCCAAATCTAAATAACAGTGTAATAGTAAAGCTGGTCAGTATCTGTGTGCAGTAAGCAATAGCAAAAATGTATCCCTGCGAACTTTAAATTTGCACCCTTATTTATAAATTTAACACCAGTAATCATCTTGGATTGCAGCAAGTGTCATAAAACACAATCTTGTAACCACAATAAAAGAAAGTAAATCATAATCACTACTATACAATACAGACAGTGGGGCAGATCCAGAGCTACACCGCCCGCTGCTAAGGCAGGCGGCAGTGTAAGAACGGCAGAGATGCTGTTCTGCGAGCCATGGATCTAGCGTCCGTAACCACACTGTAGTTACGGTCGAAGGGGATGGGCAGCTCCGTAACTACGCTGTAGTTACGGAAGATGGGTGGGGGGATGGAGGGTAATTAGGACGGGAGGTGGGGGGAGGGAGGTTACACTCCTGTGTGAGTGTAGTTAGACACAGTTACACAGGCTGAAGTTAAGGTAGACTTCAGCCGGCATAACTGTGTCTAACTACGCTGACACTGGGGCAGGGACAGGGGGAGTGTCGTCTGGTCGTAAGTAAGGTCAGCGTAGCTCTGGATCTGGCCTGAAATCACAAGTGGGTCTGGTGTACCCGGATGGCTACGACTGGAGGTCACAGCGGGAAGAAAAATCTCTGGAGCTAACCACAGCAGGCTTATAGCGAAGAATCAACTTAATTAAACTGTCCACAGCAGGATCACCATCATAGCTCCCATAATCTTCTCTCTTATCGGGAAGGCTTTTGTGAGTAAATACCTCACACCACTTTAATTACTACGGTGATCACCATATTCTATATTTTGTTTCTGGATCGGATAGTGATATTCTTAAGGGGACCTGTTCCATCTAACTGTTGCCAATATATACTGGTCTAATATACAAGAATATACTCAGGTTAAGATACCTTGTGACTGTGTCTTACTTTACAGAGGTATGGAGACAGAATGAGCAATATCTAGATATTTAGGGCCCCATTTAAAGCTCTAAAACACACCGTTGGATCAGAATATCTAATTTATTTTATCGTTTTATTGATTTATGTATGTATGTATGTATGTGTGCATGAATTGTTCTGGTGATTTATTTATATATTTTTTGGTTTTAATAAATTGAGATCTATGGGCCGGATTCAGAGCTCCGGCCGCAATGCAATTGAAGCCGGAGTTCTGCGAAAACTGCTACTGCGCATGCGCAGTAATTTTGGAACGTAATCTACGTTACTTCTTGGAATGTAGATTACGTACACGCGGTTTTAAAGACCGCGTGTACGCAATCTACATTGCAAGAAGTAACGTAGATTACGTTCCAAAATTACTGCGCATGCGCAGTAGCAGTTTTCGCAGAACTCCGGCTTCAATTGCATTGCGGCCGGAGCTCTGAATCCGGCCCATAGATCTCAATTTATTAAAACCAAAAAATATATAAATAAATCACCAGAACAATTCATGCACACATACATACATACATACATAAATCAATAAAACGATAAAATAAATTAGATATTCTGATCCAACGGTGTGTTTTAGAGCTTTAAATGGGGCCCTAAATATCTAGATATTGCTCATTCTGTCTCCATACCTCTGTAAAGTAAGACACAGTCACAAGGTATCTTAACCTGAGTATATTCTTGTATATTAGACCAGTATATATTGGCAACAGTTAGATGGAACAGGTCCCCTTAAGAATATCACTATCCGATCCAGAAACAAAATATAGAATATGGTGATCACCGTAGTAATTAAAGTGGTGTGAGGTATTTACTCACAAAAGCCTTCCCGATAAGAGAGAAGATTATGGGAGCTATGATGGTGATCCTGCTGTGGACAGTTTAATTAAGTTGATTCTTCGCTATAAGCCTGCTGTGGTTAGCTCCAGAGATTTTTCTTCCCGCTGTGACCTCCAGTCGTAGCCATCCGGGTACACCAGACCCACTTGTGATTTCAGGCCAGATCCAGAGCTACGCTGACCTTACTTACGACCAGACGACACTCCCCCTGTCCCTGCCCCAGTGTCAGCGTAGTTAGACACAGTTATGCCGGCTGAAGTCTACCTTAACTTCAGCCTGTGTAACTGTGTCTAACTACACTCACACAGGAGTGTAACCTCCCTCCCCCGCCCCAGCTTCCGTAACTACAGCGTAGTTACGAAGTTGCCCAACCCCCTCATCCGTAACTACGCTGTAGTTATGGACGCTAGATCCATAGAGCCATAGAGCCATGGATTACGCCAGGCAAAATGTGCCTGGCGCATGCGCAGAAGGCATCTCTGGCGTTCTTACGCTGCCGCCCGCTGTAGTTACGGCGAGCGGCGTAGCTCTGGATCTGCCTCTTCATTCCTAAGTAATAATGGGTCCTAGAGCCAGGCAGCCAGGGGCGGAGATTCCTCTTCTCGGTTCCACTCCAGTATCGGCGGTCCCACTTTGGACTTTAGCAGGGCTTTGTGAGAAATGTATAATAGGGTTTTCTTCTCTCACCACTAGATATACAAGAGGTTTTCTTTGCTGGTATTGTTTAGTTCCCAATTTTTCCATGAAACAGAGGTCGGTATTCACCATGGATTAATCTATATAAACACTTTGACGCATTTCTTCCTCCTTGGGTTTTCTCAAAAACATTGCCGGAATGGTTAAGCCGCATCCCCGATGTTGTGTACTGGGATCTCCATCCCATTAATGATCTTGATTTTCTGGTACTATTATGTGGTGGGCCCAAGTATTCCATGTTCTGCACAGTAGAATATGAGCCCAATTATATTTAACAATTACAAGTGCTTACCATTGCACCAAACATGCTGCTCCACACCATCTGTTCTGTGCAATAAATTATATACAAATACTATCTAGAACAGAAAAAAACTCATGACAGGGACTGTACACAAATTTCAATAAATGGATGTATTATCTTGCTGAGAAAAGCATCATAAAAAACATATATTTGCCTCTCTGGGGAACAACCAGCCATCTTGATTCTCCTTTGCAATCTGGTACAGATCCGAATTGGACAAAACTCTTTCGTCATGGGAATGTCCAAACCAGCCAATAAAGACATCTGTGAAACTTAAAGAAAAAAAAAGGCAACTTGTACAATACACATCAAAAGTCACAGTCACATTAAAATAAAAAATGATGCATATCAAAAGTTGTGGTCAACTACAGACTGCAGAATAATCGAATGCCATCTGAATAATAATAATAATAATAATAATAATAATAATACAGGCTCGTTATTAAGCTTACAAAGTTCTGTTAGCAATTTTTTTTTTTTTCACTAGGCAAAGGTATGTGTCCACCAGTACTTCAGATAAAAGTACATCTGGATTCCAGAGGTCACATCATTAAACCAGCCAGTGTTCCACTACAGTCAAATGATAGCATGCTGAATGTTACTGGTCACAGTTATGCTCCACTCCTGCAAGTATTAAACCTGAATGACTCAGATAACTTTTCAGTTGTTCATTGATTTGATTATAAACCCTACTGCACATGAAATATAGAATATGTGAGAAATAAAACTTCATGCCAACTGAATTTGTAACCAATCAGTTACTCAATGACCTCACTGATCTCATACAAAGTCTTGCCTCAGTAGTTACTATTAATAGCAGATTTGTTGCAATAAAGGTATGAGAGTCTATGCAGAAGAAAAACATTAGCTCTGAATTTTCAAAAGCATTTTATTTAAAGGCATATACAAAATAAAAATAAAAATAAAGTAGAATGCGCTAGGGTTCAATTCCAAACACACCGAATTAATAATGAAACAATTTATTAAAATACACAATAAAATACAATATGCACTCAGAGTACCCTGAAATATTACTAAATTGCTCTAGACACAAATAAATGTAAAAATACAATGATTACTGGGTGATAGATGTTTATATACGTATGTGTATTGCGGAACCTGAAATATGATCACTTAAATTTGCAAATGTCCATCAAATGAACACACTAAGCGTTAGAGTCAATAAGATGGCTCAAAAGGATATGTAAAGCAGAATCCTATGTAGTTAGTTGTACACAAACGGTCACTGGGAATATATACGCGCACTTAGCAGTTATACTGCAGCTTAGTTGAATATTGTTAGGAGGTAGAAACAAAGTTGCAAAATAAGATTTGTAATTCAGTGCCAATAGGCAGCTCACCCACTCTGCGCAGATACCACTGACAGTCTATTTTGTGCTGAGGCGTAATAATGAGAGTGGTTGAGCAATAATGATAAGAGATCCAATCTAGTATTTCTTCCTTCGATATCGCTAGAAGGATAATATTCAGGGTACATGCAATAATGTTATAGATAAGCTCCTTTGACGCGTTTCATTGCCGTCTGGCAATTTCATCAGAAAGGTGAGAGCTCTTCCGGAGGCTGTCTCCTTTATTTGCAGATAATTAATAATCAGGTGTGTTTAAACACTTTGTAGGAAGTGTATTCGGATGTTAATAGCATTATTAATAGATAGAGAGCTAAATCTAAAATCAAGAAAAAAAAGAGAATCGAGAAATGTGTTGATAGCGATATCGAAGGAAGAAATACTAGATTGGATCTCTTATCATTATTGCTCAACCACTCTCATTATTACTGGGACAACGCTCTATTAGTTTTTCTATAGTAGCGGTAATGCACTTACCAGGTGACTAAACTGTTTACCTATACTGCATGCTTCAATCTGAGTTCCCCCGCTGATTGAAGTCAGCGGATACCATTCCATCGCAAGCTGCAACCTTAGAGGGCCTCTTATTGATAGGAAAAATTACTTCATGTGCCGGAATCTTCACAAACCATCGTGACGGCTCTAACTTGAATCCGACGGAGCAGCACTGTATATTTACACCGTGTGCAAATTAAGGCTATAAGACAGACGCCTCAGCACAAAATAGACTGTCAGTGGTATCTGCGCAGAGTGGGTGAGCTGCCTATTGGCACTGAATTACAAATCTTATATTGCAACTTTGTTTCTACCTCCTAACAATATTCAACTAAGTAGCAGTATAACTGCTAAGTGCGCATATATATTCCCAGTGACCGTTTGTGTACAACTAACTACATATGATTCTGCTTTACATATCCTTTTGAGCCACCTTATTGACTCTAACGCTTAGTGCATTCATTAGATGGACATTTGCAAATTTAAGTGATCATATTTCAGGCTCCGCAATACACATACGTATATTAACATCTATCGCCCAGTAATCATTGTATTTTTACATTTATTTGTGTCTAGAGCAATTTAGTAATATTTCAGGGTACTCTGAGGGCATATTGTATTTTATTGTGTATTTTAATAAATTGTTTCATTATTAATTCGGTGTGTTTGGAATTGAACCCTAGCGCATTCTACTTTATTTTATTTTTCACTTTTGAGTGGCTTCTGCAGAAGCCAACTGAATAGCGCTCTTGGTTCTCTTACGTTTAGTTGCCCTGTTCCTATCTAGCGCCTAAGTGTACATTCTCTTAATAACATATACAAAATGTACATAATGGACCTTTACAAAAATAAATATTTAAAAAAGGATTATTAGCTCACACCTCTGATAATATTTCTGCACAGCAGGGATGTATCTTTGGGTCCAGTGCCCCTGGCAAAGTAAGGAACTGGCACCAATCCCCCCCCATTACCCATTCACTCCCAGTACTCCCATCATGTACCACCAGTCTCCCCCCCAGTATCCTCATCATGGGTCTCCAGCATTCCCTCCATCAGTATTCTTATCATGTTTCTCCAGCGGCCCTGGTCTGGAGTCAGACTGTGGCTGGATGCTAAAATGGTCCAGTGGTCTCCTGTGTCACTGACAGACAGGCAGCACCCCTTTTCTCTGGTGAACCTGGCGGGTGCCATCCTGTCTAAGGGGTACATATGCCTCTGCTGCGGTTTATTGAAAAAAAATTCTACAATTATAATGAATAAACACAAGGGGATAGATTAGTAGTCAGCATAGGGTGGCTTGCATAGGGCATGTTTCTACTGTACAATTACCATAACTTACCCTTCCCACTTCAACTCAGAGTGACAAGCACTATGGATGTCTGGATCATTCTGTAATTGTGGTGCATGTGCATTTGCAAAATTTGGCATATTCCAAACCTAGCAAACTCAAAAACCCCCTCTTTGGAAGTGTAGATCCAGTACTTAATTGTATATCTGTAAAAAGGTCTTGCAAGAGACTTGTGTTGATTCATTTTTTTATGCTATCACATGCACTATATCCCAGATGTTCATTAACAGCAAATTAAGGATGTAGGAGGTACAAATAAGCCAAAAAGACTTATTTGTGTTTTCATGTTATAACAGGTAGTTAAATCCTTTCATTTGCAAAAATCCTTTTGGCCAGTTTTGGTTTTGATTTTGGTTCCAAAATTTTTCCAATACACATTCTTGCTTTTTGCTTTTGCAAAACCACCCTCAATGGTTTTAGTTTTGACATGTTTTTGGATTTGTGTTTTGGATTTCAGTTAAACGTGGTTTAAAAAAAAAGTTAAAATCATCATTGTTTTGATCTTATTAAACTTCAACATTTTCTAGTTACTTTTATAATGACTACAAGATGATTTGAAGATTAGGTAATGACTTTATTGATAATAAAAAAGATGAAATAAAATAGGTATCTATATGATAGACCCTAATAAAAAATATCAGTTGTCAACACTAATGACTGTGGTAGATAAGGGTGAAAACTCTTGTAAAAATCCTACCGAAATCATCTCACTTTACCCTTCTCTGGCATTTTCAGACTTTCTCCCAAGTATCCCTTTGAACAATTTATTGCATTTCAAATCATGAAACAATGGATATTTTTCAGGTTACATCATGTACATAGGTTAAATTTAAAGAGATGCAATGATACAGATTATTAGTGAACATAGAGATTCTGAATGCAAACTTTACATCATGTATTCACATAGAAATAATCTAATTTGATTCTCATCTATTTCTGTGTTTCAGCTTTGTGATTCAATCTTTTATTCCTTTTTATGTTGTGTGAGGTTATGAATGAAATTTCCATTTAGGAAAAAAGTTAGCAAAATCAAAAAAAGAAAGAAGTTCAGTAATACAATTTTCCTATGCTTGAAAAGTCTTAATAGTGTGCCACATCAAATGCCTTTATATAGCAAGTTAATTGAAGGAGGTGACTGCTAATATATTGTGTGTGACCAAAAAAAGCAGTGGGGCTGCTGTGTCAGTTCTTAATGAATTCTGAGAATAACACCACACTGTATCAGCAGCACTACACTGGCTTTTATTAATCATCGCCCACATCATTAGTTGGCTCATTATATATCAAGAATAAAAAATAATATTTGGAATCATATTTAGAAATGTGTAAGGTGGAAGTTGGTGGTATAAATATAATTCTATATTGACTCTGCGCTGGTTGAATTTTTAATCTTTAATCAGAATTACTGATTAGAAACATAGAAAGTGACGGCAGATAAGAGCCACATGGCCCATCTAGACTGCCCATTTATTTATTGAAAACTATACTGACCCTAGACCCTATTTACCCTCAATTTGGTTTACAATTTAGGATACCCTTATATTTATCCCAAGCATGTTTAAATTGTAACTGTATTGGCCTCAACCACCTCAGATGGGAGAATATTCCACTTATCTATCACCCTTTCAGTGAAGTAATTTTTCCGCACATTTCCTCTGAATCTACCACCCTCAATTTTATATTCATGCCCTCGTGTTCTATTACACCTCTTCCTTTGAAAAATACCACCCTCCTCTAGCTGGTCACAACCCTTGATATATTTGAAAGCTGATATCATATCCCCCCTATCCCTTATCTGCTCCAAGCTATACATGTTTAGTTCCTCCAGCCTTTCTTGGTATGATTTGTGACACAGGCCATGGACCATTTTAGTTACTCTTCTTTGCTCAGTCTCTAATGTATTTATGTCTTTCTGGAGATATGGCTTCCTGAACTGAACGCAGTATTCTAGCTGAGGTTGAACCAACGATCTATAAAGGGGCATCACTACTTCTCTCTTTCTGCTACTAATTCCTCTCCCTATGCAACCAAGCATCTGACTTGCATTTCTCATTTATTTGTTACATTGCTTGACTACCTTTAAGTCACATGAAATAACTTCATGATTCCTAGTTTCTAATGTAGTGCCATTAATGATATATTGAGCTTTTATTTTTTGTGCCCCAACGGCATGATTTATAATTTTTTGGCATTAAACTGCAGTTGCCACACTCTTGATCATTCCTCCAGTCTACCTAGATCACCCCTCATTTTGTGTACCTCTCCTGGCATTTCTACCCTGTTACATATCTTTGTGTCATATGCAAAAAGGCATATCACCCTTTTGATACCATAGGCAATATCACCTATAAAGATATTAAATAGCACTGGTCCAAGTACAGAACCCTGGAGTACTCCAATAGTTACCTTACCTTATTCTGTTGTCTAACCTGTAACCAAGATCGTATCCATGCAACTATCCTTAAATCCAAACCCAAAGTTTCCAGCTTATTTAACAGTCCACGATGTGGCACAGTTACTAAAATCTAGATAATCTTTGTCTACAGCTCTCCCTTTATCCAATACTTTACTGACCCAGTAAACAAATTCAATAAGATTTGTTTGACATGATCTTCCTCCAGTGAATCCATGCTGCTTGGGATCCTGTAAGTTACTGGAATTAAGAAACTGTACAATTTGTTCCTTTAACTGTGTTTCCATTAATTTCCCTACTACTGCTGTTGGACTCACTGGTCGGTAGTTTGACGCTTCTTCCCTACTTCCACTTTTATGCAGAGGGACGACATTTACTATTTTTCAATCATCTGGAATCACCCCAGTTATTAGTCCCTTGTTGAATAATTCAGTTAATGGTTTTACCAGCACCCCTCTAAGCTCTTTTAGTGTCCTTAGATGTATCCAATCTGGTCCAATTGATTTGTTCACTTTCAGCTTTGAAAGCTCTTTATTACCTGCTCCTCAGTGAAAGTAGTAGTAATTGCGCCTATTGTATTAATAGTCTTACCATTTAAAAGTGGTCCCTTCCACTCTCTTTCTTTTGTGAATATTGAACAGAAAAACTTGTTAAGATGATCTGCCATAGCCTTTTCACCCTCAACAAGACTCCCACTCTCCGTTTTGAGCCTTACTATAGCTTCTTTAGTTTTTCGCCTTTCATTTATATACCTAAAAAAGCTTTTGTCCCCTTTTCATACCAAGTGGCACAGTTTTTCCTTAGTTTGTGTCTTTGCTGCCCTGATAACCTTTTTTGTGTCTTTGCTGGCCTGATACCCTTTTTAAGCCTCCTTCTGCTTTGCAAAATACTCCTGCCTGTCATCATTATTTTGAGTTTGCTTATAATTGTGAAAGGCCATCTTTTTTGCTTTCACTATAGTTGCTACCTCCTTTGCAAACCACATTGGCTTTCTTTTTCTGGGATTTTTCATAACCTTTCTTATGCAAATGTCAGTTGCTGTTAATAATATTCTTATCTGCCGAGTTAATTATTCGCGACATGCCCCTTCCTGTGTAAGTTACTACGAACCTAGCAACTTTAGGTTCGTAGTGTTGAATGATGGCATTTTCGTTCCTAAGTCCAACATAGATCGCGTAAAAACGCTACTACGCATGCGCAGTATATCCCTTCTTAAATATACGCACCTAAAACCACCCAGATTCGTAACTGTGAATCAGGCCCTCTGTCACCATTTGTAAGTACCAAATCTAAGATGACCTCTTTGCGAGTGGGCTCTCTCACCAATTGCTTAAGGGACACTCCCTGTAATGAATTTAAAATGTCCCCACTTCTAGTGGAGCTTTCTGAAGAGTCACCCCAATTTACATCAGGTAGATTAAAATCTCCCATGATTATAACCTCTCCTTTTAATATCATTTTAGCAATATCTTGCCCATTTCCTAATCTTGCCCTGGAGGCCTATATATCAGTCCAGTATGAAGAATAAATCCCTGGGTTTCTATGGTTACCTCAGTTTTTTATTCAATACTCCCTATTAAAGTTGAATTTAACACTTACCTAACATACATTAATATGCCTAATTTTTTAAATAGCTAGGTCCTAGTCATGATTTGCATTGCACCATGATTCCTTGATTCCCACAATATCCAGATTTTCCCTTGACATTACTGCAATTAGTTCATGGGTTTTATTTCTTAGCATTTGCATACATTGCTCTGAGAGGTTGCATTATGAATCTCCTACTCTTCAGTTTATTATTATTATTGCAAGATTTTTTTATGCTGCTTTTCCTGTTTTCTTTTCTGTTAGTTTCTTTGGGAACAATGATACTCAGCTCCCCTGTGCACTGGCATGCCAGTGAATCTTCTGTCTAACACTATAGCATGGTAACTGTACAGCAATACCAGCCAGGCTGCACTCCAATATAGTAGAGAGACAGATACGTGCCCAGGAGTGGGTGAAGTGCAGCCATGAACCTGCTAGCTCTCATTTATAGGGCTAGCAACCGGCCTTAGCATAGGCAATCTATGTTTTTATTGTGTTTCATCTATGCTGGTTTATATTATCCATGTCATTTTTCCAATGTTTTTTTCATTTGTGATATAATATAGTATTTATTCTATATCTGTGATACTACCTATTACTTTGTGATATTATAGAATTGTTTGGAGGTACATACTTTGTATATTACAGGAGACCTATATCTTTATATTTTCGCTGGGTGGTTTTTGTCTTTATTTGTTATTTTAATTAGTTTGATATGTATACTTTTTTTAATGTTGAATAATAAAATATTGGTATAGTTTAACTGGTGGTGATTTGATTTGATGGAGTGAGTGTATTCTCTGTGGTGCACGATAAAATTCCAACTTTGTGTTCCTTGACATTTCTTTAAATTTTTTTTATAGCTATGCTATCTGTCATTATTGACTGGCCACACAACACTTCTTGGTTGGGGGAGCAGCTATTATTTATCTGTATCACTTCCCCCTCTCCTAATTTAAATGGTTTCTAATAAAGCATTCCAATTGCGGCGGTTTAGCCCAGAAAAGTTGCTGCAGCCCTTACCCCATGTATAAAAAAAAAATTAAAAAAAGTTTAAAAAAAAATAAAAATGCATTTAAAAAGTAAAAAAGCAATGCACTGCATGCTATTAACCCTTGGCATGCTGGCGCATATAGTACTAGAAGGCACAGCATACCCATGTGTTGCAGGGCATGCTGTGCCTTTTAGTACTATAAGTGTCAGCATGCCAAGTGTTAATGGCATGCTGCGCCGTCATTAATGTGTCCTAGGACAATGTTAAGTACAACCATTAATACTGTGTCCCTGATCTTATGTAAATCCAACCTACATAGTAACCCCTGAAATCAAAGTGGCCCATTACCTGAGAATAAAATAGAAGTGCCCCAATAGTTATGCATTACATACAAGTGCCTTAATAGATTTGAATAAAATAGTATTACCCCGCTATATTAGTTTAAATTAGTATTGGGAGAGTTGCTAGAAGAAATCTGAATCTTGAATCTTATGAAGCCGGTCCTGCTCCTTCGGGGTTCCATTGCTAATGAGGATACAGTCACCAGAGGTCCCCCTTATATAACCTCACATCAGAGAACTCTTTTAGCAAATTCATCAAATTTCGAAAGAGAAAAAATCATTATGGCGCACATTTAGCAGGCTTCCCATATTCACAAAAAATTTTGTATATAATAAAAGTTCAAACTTTAATGTATTTAATTAAAAACTCCAGCGAAATATAACAAAAAATGTAAGAATGTGAAAAGAAAGAATAGTGATTAAAAATAGATGCTCTGGTTCCTCAACATAAGCCTTTTAGTTAGATAATTGCCTAAAGTAAATACATTTCAAAACTGCCTAGAAGATGATAGCAAGAGTCCTTTAGTTGAGGGAAAAGTAGTCAGCAATATGATATTAAAGCAGATAATTATTATAGAGATAATCTTCACTTGGATTATAATTATATTAGGTCACGTTAGTTAGCTGTATGGAAATGCTAAATAACATGAATATTCCTCAAACACTGTAACATAAATCACTACTGTTGCTAAATGGCAGTGTTTTTTGTAGCAATTATTTATTTATTTAAGAGAGTCTGAGTATTATATTAGATTGTAACTCTCAAGCACAATAGTAACATTGTATGGATGTAGTGCTGTTAGCTAGTATACTGCTATATAGCCAGTCTATATTATGAAGAATCAATACTGCTGGTCTGTGTGCTGCTATATAGACAGCGGATGCTGTAATGAAAAAGTTTCCTGCACATCTAATTGGCGGAGGGTAAGTTCTAAATCTAATAGAACGGCAGTGAAAGGTTTACTCCATAATGGGAGTCATCTTTTAACAAAGTACGGCATTAGTAAACAAATATAGTGGCTAGAGGAACAAAGAGCGAACATACATTTCGCTTTTAAGGCTTTTTCAAGGCGGTCCATGGACCATGGATACAAAAGCACCTCAATAAAAAGTTATAGAAAATCCCAATATAGAAACCAATAATCTAATAACATCTTCCTATACTATATGTCAAATTAAATATCTTTTTTGAAACTACATTTGCACTCTCTGTATTTTTTGATTGTTCTTGAACTATTTTTAACAAGATTTATTTTTTTTATATTTTTTTTTGTATTTTACACATTCACTATTATTTCCACACACATATTCTACATATATTATTTTACTGTTTATCAGAAATTGTGAAAAAAATCATTATTTTATGTCTATTCAAATTTGGTATATTATATTGATAATTCATTAAATTCTAAAGAATTATTAAGACCATCTGCTATCAGAGTTTGGAGCTGGAAAATCCCCTTTGTCTCCTTATTGCACAATTTTATTTTATTTTTTGGGATTGGTTATTAATAAACAAAAGTTTACCTTTAAAATTCTCTTTTGTATTTATGAGTTCCTCAGTTTTCCTTTGATAATCATGTGGTTTGTGCAGCAAAAAAATTAGCTAGATCATCTGGCATTTCTATCTCTAACAGTCTCTGTCTGAATTGAATAGTGTTTCTCCAAAGCTAAGCTATGACTGGACAGCTCCACCAAATATGAAATGGTGAACCCACCTCACTGCAGCCTCTCCAGCAAAGATTAGAAACCAATGTAAATAATCGAATAAATTTTGTTGGTTCCAGGTACCATCACGTAAATAGTTTATATGCGGTTTCTTGGATTCCCACATTAATTGAGACCTTAGCAATGCAAAGCTTAATAGCTGACCATTCCTCGTCATCCACAGGTGCCCCAAGGTCCTCTTCCTGTGCCCTTTCCTGGGGTTCAAGCTCAGATGTTGGGGGTTGGAGAATTGCGTGGTATGAGATATCAGTCCCCTCTTACCCACCCCATATATGCAGCATTGCTCAAGCTGGGTCGGACGTCTCAGGGTTTTATTACGGGCTTGAGCCTGAATAAATTTGCGAGATTGCAAGTAGAGGTAGAAAGTGGTGTTTGGAAGGTTAGATTTTTCTCCAAAATCTGCATATGTTTGGGGTGCAAATTGACCGGGAATGTGGAGAAAAAAATCCACACATTTTCAAGTCCACAAATCTGTATATAAAGAATAGTTTTATGGGCGCTTCTAACAGATTACAATTATAAATTCAAGCAGCCGTCATGGGAGGAATTGTGCTGCACTCCCTACTATGAGATTTAGATAGCCTCTAAATTCCAAAAAAACTAATAAATAATGACAGTGCTATAAATAAATTTGCAGTCACTATTAAATAGTGGATTTGATTCTATATATAGGTGTCAATCGTGGCAAATAATGAAACAATAGATACTGGCATAGAAAGTAAAAAAATAAAATTATTTATTAAATACACAAATAAAACATCAATAAAATATCTGTATATGAATATGTACGATATAACACTTAAAATAAGTGACTAGAATTGCTGAACCACACTTAATCCACTATTAATCAATATCAATCAGTAGAATCAAATGAATCACTTCAATTATAACTGCTGTTTGCAAATATTTTGTTGTGCTAATTACATTCCAAAGAATCCAATTATGTCCTCCCACATTAGTGGTTAATACCTGTGAATACACACAAACACGGCTTACCCCCTTCTCATTGGGGCAGAGGAATGCTTCCAATGTTGTAGTTTATACCATCTTTTAGTGTTTACAAAGGGGTTCTAGTGCAAGCATGCACAGAAGGATATAATTAAACGGACCTCCTCTCTAGCTGGCAATAATGATGGATCCTTCAGAAGGAAAGCTTTTACCTGGTGTCTGCGTTGCTGACTGATGCCCGTATACACGGGAAGGATAGGTGTCGGCAGCCGCTTCCAGGAGGCTCCAAAGAGCTGTAATAATGAAGCCAGCAGATCTTATTAAATTATGGAACCAGCAGATCGATTTGGAACAGAGACGCGGTTAACTCACGGGTGGCCAACCCTGGATAGTTCGGTTTTCTGCAGGTCTAGAGGCACAAGCAGCAAGCAGTTAAGTGGTGGTATAGCGTCAATTCCACAGATGGTCTTGGACGAATTCCACAGACCGTCTTGGACGAAATGCGTAAGCACCGTCTGTGAAATTGACGCTATACCATCACTTAACTGCTTGCTGCTTCCAAGCGTTTTTTCAGCTGGCAACAAATTATTGCTTACACATATTTTTTAATTAATACAAAGTTTTTTAACTTAAATAAAAAAATCATAATTTTTTTTATGCATACTTTATTTTTGAGTTTTACAATGTCCAAGTAAGACCAACATAACATTAAATTCAATATTCAATATTAGCAGCACATTGAAGCATACGTATAACAATAATGTTGAATTTAGATACAAAAATGTATACACTTCTGGTGAATTCCAAGTATAATATATAGGCAGAGGTGTAATAATCAGCAGCGTAGAAATGGAATGTCAATGTTATGATGGGGATGAATAACCTTTCCCTGAGGCAAACCATTGTAGCAGTATAAAAGTACAAATAAACAAGACAACACAAGATAAGACATGAGGGGGGGAGGGGTCAGGTCTTCTAGGGACAAGCCAGGTCAGCTCCTCTATGTATAGGCAAGAGCTGTGCGTACATCCACATAGAATCGTACCTGGGAACAATTTAGGCAGTGGAGGGGCCAAGCACTTCAGCATAAGAGGGGGAGTCTTTAAACTCAAGCCAATAAAACCAAGTGGCAATGTACTGCGAAGCCTGGTCTGGGGTCACAAATAATGTGTCTTCCATAGACATATAATAGTTGATACGGGAAAACCAATTCTCTATGGAGGGGGTTAAGGGCGATTTCCATTTGAGCGGCCCCTTGGCGAGTATCACATGGCTGAGACCATTCCAGTATCCTAGTCAGCATTACTGCCCAGTAGTAGCCCTTAATAAAGGGAAGTTGAAGACATCCTTTATCCTTGTTACAAAAGGTGGCCTGAGGACATCTGGGGCGTTTCTCATTCCAGACAAACTTCCCAATGGCATGTTGAATTCCCTTAAAGTAGGAGTTAGGAATGGCGATTGGGAGGGTCTGTAGGAGATACAAAATTTTGGGTAAAACTGACATTTTAACCACGTTAATTCTCCCCATCCAGGAGAAGTCCTTTATCGACCATCGTGAGAGGTCCTGTTTAATTGTAGTCAACAAGGGGTGAAAGTTGGCTTGGAACAAGGCCGCGGCAGATCTGGTAAGGGTAACCCCTAGGTACTTCAGGTGGGAAGGGTGCCAACGGAAAGGGAAGCTTGCTTGGAGAGATTGGGTGGATAAAGCCACCAGGTTCAACCCAAGGGCCACTGACTTATCAAAATTTATTTTCAGGTTAGAGAGTTCCCCATACCGACAGAACTCCTCCATAAGATTTGGAAGGGATGTCACAGGAGAGGTGAGGGTAGCAAGGAGGTCATCTGCAAAGAGGGCAAGCTTAAAGTGCACTCTGATACACCTTATGTTGGGGTTCCAATGTATCGACCTGGCCAGGGCCTCCATGCAGAGGACAAAGATGTGGGGGGAGAGAGGGCATCCTTGGCGAGTTCCATTACTTATCTGAAAGGGGTCTGACAGACCCCCGTTTACCCTAATCCGAGCGGAAGGTGACTTATATAGCGCTAAGATCCGGTGTAGGCATAGTGGGCCTAGTCCTAAATGCTCCAAGACCCCTTTGAGGAAGCCCCAGTCCACCCTATCGAAAGCCTTCTCCGCGTCCGTGGACGAGAGAAGGGTTTCAGGGATTTCAGGAGTTACTTGATGAATAAGGTTACAAACCCCACAAATCCCACATGATCATTATGGATCAACTCTGGAAGAAATTGCTTGAGCCTGTTGGCCAGTAACTTCGCATATAGCTTCAGGTCTACATTCAGTATCGAGATAGGCCTGTAGCTGGCACACAGGGAATGGTCCTTACCTTCTTTAGGTATGACTGTTATGTGGGCGGATAGCGAATCGGAGGAAAAATGAGAAGTGCTCAAGATCTGATTATATGCTGCCAATATCAGAGGCATTAGTTTATCTTTACACATTTTGTAGTAAGAGATAGGAACCGCCACCTTGGTTTTGAAATTAAGGAGCTCGCCAAGAGCCTTACAGGTATCAGCCAGTTCCACTAATATGGTCCTAGACAGGGTTTGTTAATGAATGGATTCTAAGGCAGAGATCTTCTGGAGGAGTTTGTCCCATGCCGCATCTCTTTGTTTCTTTAGATATGAGCACAATTGTATGCAATGTCCACGGATAACGCATTTGTGTGCTTCCCACAAGGAGATTCTTGAAATATCGCCCACGTCATTAAATGTAATGTAATCTGCCAGGACCTGTTCCAATTGTGTGCGAGTGTCTAGACTATGGAGGACCGATTCATTAAGTCGCCAGTTCCAGGTCTTTTGGGTCTGTCTGTGGAGTCGAATAGTTAGATAGATAGGGGCGTGCTCCAACCATGTGATGCTGCCAATTTGAGAGTCAAGGAGGTTGTGTAAATAAGAATGGTCAAAATAATATAATAATAATCTAATCTGGAATAGTGTTGGTGAACATGGGAGAAAATTGTGTAATCTGTGTCAGAGGGGTGTAGAACTCTCCAGGTGTCCACCAGTCGATGGGTGTGAAGAGATCTCTTTACCTTTCTTGCGTCACGAAGCGATGCAGAGGGAGCTCCTAATGTAGAATCTACACGCGGGTCCAGTGTCCAGTTGAGGTCTCCCCCGACTATGAGCACTCCTTCCCGATGAGACTTAATCTCCTTGAGGGTTCTGGCCAGAAAAACAGACTGGTTAGTGTTCAGAACATATAAATTGACAAATGTTGTCAATGATCTTCCCCTTCACTAGAACACCTCTCCCATCCCCTAACACAAATGAAGAAAGAGAAGAAGTGTGATTACGGTTGGAAAATAATATGGCTACACCTCTGGCTTTGGATTTTGAGAAATTATTATAGTAGGAAATGGGGTAGTGCCTGTTCATCAGAATAAGGGCAATAGGGCCTCTAAAGTGTGTCTTCTGTATAAATGCAACATACATTTTTCCCTGGTGAAGGCTGCGAAAGAGGTTGGACCGCTTCTCAGGAATATAAAGATGTTATTGGATAGCAATTTAAGTTTTGTATTCATAGGGGTCGCCATATGGGTTCAAGGGTGACTGGTTGAGCAGGTGGCCCTAATAGAGGCTGCAAGCTATATAAGATAGGTGAACTGTCATATGAATGAGACCTGGGATGGAGAGAAACATGAGGGAGGGGCAGGAAGGAAACACCTGTCAGGGCTGACAGAAACACATTAGGAATAAACATATAAACAGTGAATACAAAAAACCAGGTGGAGCCTGGATAGCAGGGATGTACCGTGAGTACCCACGATGGTAGAAACTCCATGTACCACAGTTTCCAAACAATGGAGGTACGGACAAGAACAGGGGTATTAACAGAACATGCATCAATAAACATAAAAAAAGAATGTAACAGAAATTGTGGTTCTATGGAAAAGAACTAGAAAACATAACGTATCTATAACAAGTCAATCAAGGTACCCCGCTAAATAAGGAAGGGGGCCAAACTACTGTGAATCTCCCGTTGCAGAGCGCAGGGAGCTAAAGGGGGTAGTTAGGGAGCCTTGAAATACCCCACGTCATCATAGACACAATAGTAGTAGAAGCGGAGTTAGCACTCCTAAAATACTTAGCACTAAGATGAGTCAAGTAAAATCAAGTGCTGACAGAGTCCGCTGAGTTGTGAGTGGCCCATGTGTTCTGCCGTCATCACTGGGCAGTCTGCCATTCTTTGTGAGTTGTAGTGGAGGAAGAGAAGGCGTGCGCCAATCTGTGCCAGTCTGGCAAGGAAATCTGAGGGAGATCCAGGGAGTCACAGAAGTGAGCTAGGTCTGCTGGGCTCTGCAGGTTCGCAGTCTTTCCGTTGTGAGAGGCTTGAAGGCTGAGGGGGATTGATTTGCCGCTGTCATAATTCATTGGTTAGAGGCTTAAGTAGGCGACGTTGTAAAAGGGTGCGCTATGAGAGGTCTTGAAATATGTGGATGCGACTGCCTTGAAATTCCAAAGACTCCCTTTGTCTGGCTTTCGAGTGGATGGCCACTTTGACTGTGTAATAATGCAGCTGGCAGATGACATCTCTAGGCGGGTCTTTCGGGGGTCGCCTAGGGCCAAGGGCCCGATGAGCTCTGTCAAACTCAATGGCAGCAGTGGGGTCTGCCTCCAACAAGTCTTTAAAGATGGCAGTCAGGGCATCTATAATTCCTTGCGGAGGAACCTCCTCTGAGATCCCCCGCACTCTTAGGTTGTTAGGCGTCCACGGTTGTCAAGGTCTTCAAGGTGCGTCTGTACCTCTCTTACTTCTGCAGTACATTCCTCTAAGGAGCCCCTTAGTTGCAAAATGACACCAGCTCGTTCCTCATGGGCTTCCTCTAATCCAGAGACCCTGGTGGAGATGCCAGTAACTTCAGTGCGTAGGGAGCTCAATTGGACCTGGAGCTCATACTGGAGGCGTTGCTCCAGATCTTGCATGTCTCTCTTGGTGGGCAAGGAGTCCATACACCGTAGGATTTTTAAAACTTTTTTGGCTAATGGGGAATAATTAGATTCTAGATTTACCCCCTGATCATTTTCATTATTGATAGAAAAAAAAACAATGTTAGTCATCATTGGGAGAAATTTCACTCTCTAGTTGTAATTTTTCCATAATATTTACACATGCTCTTTCATCTTGATCCAAAATAATCTATCAATCCCATCTGCTTTATACTTTTTGTTAAAAAAAATATTGCTGACTTCCGGTTCCAGCACGCATGGAGTGAGACGTGTTCGGAGTGAGCTTCGTGGTTGCCGCACTCTCAAAGTACCGATGGGTCCGGATCTGGACGAGCTGACAGCCTCCTTCTTGCCCAAAGCCCTGAATTAACCAACCTCTGGTTTTTGAAGCGTTACCTCCACTGTCCGATGCCAGCGAAGCAGCCGAAAGCCCGCACTGAGAAGCCGTGTGGGGAACCCAAAATGGCGGCGGCGGCGTCTCAAAGGCCAGAAACTGAACTTTCTGAGCCTCCATACCCTGGCACTCCTTCCCCACTGCCTAACCATGAAAGAGATATGCCTAATTTAGGGTATGAAGATGCGGTCCAGGCCATCAAAGAGACGATGCAGCCCATGATGTCAGCACAAGCTGCCTCCTTCACCCAAGCCATACAGGAAGTTAAGGAGCAAATATCTCAGCTGCAGAATCGTGTGGAGCAATATGAGCAAAGGGCAGGGGAAATGTTCTCTGATGTAAGTGCCTTACAAAAAGCTTCTACCAATATACAAGCCTCCCAGAAGCAGATGTGGAGTAAAATTGAAGATCTAGAGAATAGATCTGGAAGGAATAATTTTTGTATAGTAGGCCTTCCTGAAAGTCTTAAAGGGCCGGATCTCTATCCTTTTTTACGAGTGAGATTGCCAGAGTTATTACAGATCTCTACTGAATGTGTGGATCTCATTATAGAAAGAGCGCATCGCCTGGAGGCCCCTAGGGATGAGTCAGCAAACGGGCCTTGAATTGTCATATTCCGCTGCCTGAATTTTCTTCACAAAGATCTTATCTGGAGCGCTTCTCGAAATAAGGAAAACATATAAGGGTGTTCAAGGATTACTCGGCCGAAGTTCAAAGAGCCCGCAAAGATTTTGCACCTATTTGTTCTTCCCTTTTCAAAGAAGGCAGAAAATTTGCATTGCTTTATCCGGCTTGCCTTCGTCTGTTTGAGGGGAAAACTACCAGAGATTTCCTTACACCAAAAGATGCAATGGATTTCCTTCAGCAAAACATCCCCAGTTCGTCTGCATCAAAGTGAATGCGTGGAGATACTATTCCTCGTTTTGGCTCTCTTCTTCTCTTCTTGGATTGCAAGTTACAAACCCATCACCTCGGCATTACCCGTGACACTGGAATAACATTCTTCCTGATTGAAATGCTCATATAACCGGGGACACTTGAACAGTATTTCAAGACTTCAGTCTTTGAACTCTGCCCGGGTTCTAGCCATCAGAAGGGTATTGTATGACCCTTAGATAAGGACACCTGTTAGCTCTGTTTTAGGCGGCAATAAGATTAAAAGAGAAGTGGGGGAGGGAGAGAGGGCAAAAAAAAAAAAAAAAAAGGGGGGGGGGGG
>WWET01001343.1:64692-79523 GCA_011038615.1 Limnodynastes dumerilii | reverse complement strand
TTTATTTATTTGTTTACACATGGGCTGCGGCGGCGGGGTGGCCGGGGAGGGAATGTTTTTTTTTTTTTTAACAAAAAGTCGGAGCCACTAAGGCTCCGACTACTTTTTACCAAGTCGGATGTGCCTTGCACATCCGCATACTACTCTGAACAGCACCTTACGTGCTATTCAGAGTGGGCTATAGGATGCACGGATGTGCATCCTTGAATAGCCCGTAGTCAAATGAGCATGTGCGATTCCGCATCGCACATGCTCGTAACTCTGAATTCGGCCCCAACTCTCCCTGAATATCAGGGATATAGCAATCTCTCTGATGCTGATTCAGTTCAAGAAGTCATTGTGATAGTAAGACAGAATTTAGAAATTGTGTCCTATTTCCCTGCATTGAAGTCTATGGAGATGACCAATTTTATGGAGGCCAAGATATAATTAAAGACTGGTAGTTAGCTAAGACAACATGATTTCAACAATGGAGACTGAAATGAAAGGTACACTTTGGTCTCTTGTTAATCATGTTGAAGATGAAGAAGTCAGCAGATCTCCTGCTCGCAGTCTTCACAATAAGTATTGGAAGTAACTGACAATTTAACAATAAATAAATACTGATGCTGCCATTTTTATTGAGAAATAGATTTCATGGCACTGCTAGACATGAGTGGAGTTATTCACAAGACACACCCATTTGGTGGTACCAAACACACCCCTTTGGAGCAGCGCTTTGATAGTGCTATCACAATTTCCCTGATATTCTTTTGAAAAATTTGGCAACCATGATCTATAAATGAGCTCAGGTTTTCTGTGTGATCATATATCCTGAACAAAGGCATTAGGTTGCATTATTAAAGCAAAATGTATCATGTATTTGTATACACATAGAAGAAACCTATACACTGTAAATTCATTACATTTCAATTATTCATTTCTGCTGGAAAAGCCATTGCTCTTAAGTCCGGATGTCATGGCCAATATTCACACCAATTTGAAAAAGAGGGCACAACAACTGCACACCCTCCAACATGATCCATTCCATTAGGTACAAAATACTGTGCTCCTGAGAATCCAACTCTCAGTTAATATGGTAACTTTGTTGAAGAGGCAAATAGTTTTGTTTCGTTTTAAATATCAGTTAATTCATTTAAACCAGGTGAGAGACTTTTGGAAGCTCAGGAGTGGATTATATTGTTCCTAATGGAGGGTCAGCAACTAATATGCACGGTAAGTTGGTAAAAAAAAATGTTGCTCAGGCCTAATTTTGCCAAAGTGTAATGAAGTAATGACTTATTATTTACCAGGTGTTGCTGTTGAATTTTTCTACACACTTACGTACAAGGACAAGTCAATTAATTATTGGTTAATGAACAAGTATATCTGATGCAGCTGTCTGCTGCCCTTAACTAACTTTGATATGAAGGGGTTATAAAAACAAGTACTGTTGACGTTACACTAAACCTTGATCAGTAATTTGGCAAGAATAAAGGATTTGAAGTGCTACTTTTTTCACATTATGGCAAGCCTAAGGATCATTTACAGAAGTTTTATATTAGAGTGTATTCTCATCATTAATAATACTGTTTAAATAACAGTATTAACAGAGAAACATTTAGAATGATTTAGAGGCCTTGGTATTATAATAATATAGTAAGGACTTGGCTAAGGTCTTACGTATGATTCAATATTGTAATACTTAAGGTAGAGTCCAGGGCATGGAAATCACTTCTGCACATAGCAATGCAGGGGGAGTGCCCTGTTCTCCTGCTTGCAGAATTTGGAATAGCCACTTAAGTCTGGATCCTGTCCTGACTAGGATCTGACAGTAGAGTAATGTTGGGTACAGCACGAGTTGTAGTAGAAAGAATTTCTGAACCATTGTCAATAGTTATCAGCCTGATTATCAGTTGTTCAGTCGGATAATTGTATTGTGTGTTCTTGACATAACTCATATAACACTTATTTAGTCTCAGGGATTCTATGAATTTAGCCTATGTTACACAGAAAAATACTTATTTGTTCCATCACAAATATATGCCCTGAGATATAGCTATTTGTGCGCATGAAGCCACCCCACTACAAAGTATTAAGGTTACCAAGTTCACATGTCATCTGTAGAAAATAACACTAGTCAACAAAGTCTTTCTTACTTTGTTTATAAACAATACAGACTTAGTAAATTATTGACACATGTAAAATGTTGCTTCATCAGATTTTCTGTTTTTGATTTGGAGCATTACTTTTTAAGGGTCCAATAGTGGTTATCCATCAAACTTGGACTCCGCTTTCCCTAATATAAAAAAATGTCCTGGTGGAACTGTTTGCTATGTTCATCGCTGACTATCCCAAGATAGTCTAGGAAGAGATCCAGGTGTGAGCAAAGGTTGATTTCAAAGACATGTTACATTACATTACAGAGGCTCCCATGCACCTTTTTAAGCCTGATTAAAGCAAATCCCAGATTTCTCTTATTTGAGGGCCTACAGACATAAGGTAACAGGTTAGAGATAACAGACATTGACTAGATAATACATGAACAATGACACAGGAATAGACAGAGTAACCAGAATGAACAAGAAGAATACCGGCAGAGGCCAAATGTAGAGCAAAACAATGGCTATGGCCCTCTTACCCACCCAGTCTGTCTGTCATTACCCAGTCTTGTTTATACTAATTGTTAAAATTGTAAAGTGCTACGTAATCTATTGGCACTATTTAAAAACCTGTTAATAAATAAATAAATAAATAACAGCAGGACAACAGCTCAGTGAAACTAGGAAACCAAACTGTCCAGCACTCTATGTGTATATATATATATATATATATATATATATATATATATATATCCAAAACTGTATCAACTACAGATAAGTCAGCACACCTTATGGATATTTCAAAAAATATTTAATAGAAAAAATGCACTGAAAAATGCACCATTATGAAAAGATTAACAATGAAAAAGAAGCCACAATTGCTGTAAAAAGCCATAGGGTACTGTACAATACATAGGGGAGACATCTCAACAAGAAGCAAGTCATCAAATATTCAGAAAAAAGTCATCAATGCATAATAGGCAATAAGTGCCGAAGTCCATCAGAGAGATACTCAGCAAGTGATGTTCCCCATATTTCAAAAGGATTCCCCGATGGCCGTTTCGGCTTGTAGCTTTTGTCAAGGGGCTGGTGGCAGTATACATGTGCAGTCAGGCTTCACAAACATGCAAGTGAATAAAAACACATATAAATAGAGAGAAGACGGATAATCAATATCTTTCAGCTGTAGATTCCCCATGTGCGATTTGCGCTCACCCAATGGGGTCTGACATCATCAAGCCGCTGCCCGAAGCACAATCTCCACAGTAATGCATCTCTGCACTCTACCTTGGCTACCAAAGACGCCACACCATGTTTGCATGACAGCCCGTAGAGAACAGTGTACGCGCACCGGGGTTGGCATTGGGCCAGAGGCAGTCGGACATCACACCTGGGGCGTTTTTGCACACCACAGTGCATACACCTATATGGAAGAAAAAATTGTAAATCAAAATGTATTACATTAAAACATAATAATCCATCAAATATATTGATATAAATACTGACATGATATTGTAATTAGAGAAAACACATTCAGCTAAGCTCATCATTAAGGTCCTGTGAAGTTTATGCTTTTAATTTATAGATGAACTCACATTCTTTGCACAATAGACTAAGTCCCCTATCACCACCCCTTCTCAATGGGGGCATTTGGTATAAAGGCATGAAAGAAAAGTCCGTCATTTTGTGATTTTTTAACGCAAAATGTTTGGCAACAGGAGGAGTTTTTTGATCAATACATGAAAATGCTTTCTTAATAGAAGATCGGTGCATAGCTATTCTTTCCTTTAATCTACAAATAGTTTTTCCCACATAAATTAAGATGCATGTGCACATAATCACATATACTACATACCGACCACATCGATCACAAGTCAAGCGCTGTTTAATGTGTACACACTGATTCGTGTAAGGGTGCGTGAACTGCGTCCCTATTTTAAGGAACTTGCAGTTCACACAGCCTCCACATTGAAAAACTCAGTCTCAATGACAGCCATTTACTAGCAGATGCAGGTAGAACATCGTTTCTAACCGGTCTATCCTTAAAGTTAGAGCTATATATATTTGTTAAGTTATTAATAATAGTTGTATAATTGAAGATTGAAGTCTTGTTTCTGAATTATATAAGTATTAATGGATACAATCCTTAACTGAGTGTGATGTGGCACAACTCAGGGTCGAATGTATAGCATCGTCATCATTTTTAACATTAATATTTGTACAATTTAAAAAGGTCACTTTGACCTAATAATCTATTAATGTAATAAAATTATATTTTATTAATTTATTTTATATTCTTGTGATAGAATTATATTTTTCTCTAAATGTAATGTTCAGATTTAACTGTTACTTTGACAAAGCCTTCATTGCATCCAACATTCCAATGCAGGTCTCCATTGGTACTGCTTGTTACCAACTGTCTGTGCTTAATTTATTGCTCCTGAGTATTACCATTTCATTGTGGACATTTCATTGCTCATGTAAGCTCTCATCAGCTCCTTGTATATACTCCTTTGCTTCTGTGAGTTTTCAGCTGCTCACTGTGTATTTGCCACTGCTCTAGCATGTTTTTTGTGCTCCTCGGTTGCCCCTGGTGATCCTTGCCTGACATCTATATACCAGTGACCTGATGTTGGTCACAACATCTGCAGCCAAGTCTATATCTACCATTTGGAGCTTTGGTGAACATCAGACACTCAAATAAAGTCAGCACCCTTGAGAACAGTCATATAATCCCTGATGGAGCCTTATCAAATCTGTAACATTACAAACAAAAATTGAAGAAGAAAACAAGAGGCTTATTTGGAAGTTACTAGTTTCAAAACAAAAATTCAGGAGCATGATAACAGTCTGTTTATTTCCTCCATTGTGCCCTAATTATACCACTTATAAATATCTCATTGCATAGTTAAATGTGAATAAGCATTTAATCCATTAATCATGCAAACACCTTGGGTATTATCAAACTTAGTTATGCTGAAAGCATTTTAATATTGAAAATCATTCTTAGTGACCTAGTAACACATGTGTGCAGGAAAAAATGCAAGCACATATTTATTTGTCTTCAATTGCATGCTGTAGCTAACCACAACTGCCCCATAATCATCCAGTTAATTTATCAAGTGATCAACCACAAGAGAGAAATGATAAAGTATGTGTGTGGCAGGGAGGGGGTGAGGGGGTAAAATGACTGACTGAACAAAAGCAATACATATACTGTTATATTTATTTATTTATTCAGATGGAAATTTCCACCAAGCTGGTCGAAGTCCAGAAAAATACATTACATCCTAAAAAAAAAGAGTGTATAAGAAAAACAGATAAGTTACTTCGATTTTAACAATTCTACTATACCAATATGCCTAATGCAAAGTAATTCTCTACATAATACAAAATATTGCCAGAAATACAATTTGTATTCCAGGTATAAGTAATTGCAGTAAACAATTTTTCTTCTGCCAATAAATTTTTATTAACTTTGTACAAATTGTCTATGCGGAAATATCACATAACTTATATATTTACGCATATATATTACACAATAAAGACACACAATCTGCTGAGTTTTTCAGAAGCATTATGCTAAACTATAGTTTGAGCTAATTTATTTTACTGTATATGTTCCTCATTATATATTTGTTATTTGTGTTATAAACAATATGATAGATCTTACCACTACTGTTTTTGCATAGGGCTGTATTCAGAGATCCGTTTTTTAAAAGTACGCAATTATACGCACACACGTAGCAAGACAACACCCACAACACTCCCCTCTCCCAGTCATGCAATCGTAGACTTACACCTCCATAGACCACTCTGATCTTTAAGTGTGTACTTGCGTCTGCATATGTCTTCCATCCGTGCGATTCAGTATTGCCACGCCCTCAAGCGTTCATTTAAATGCCTCCCCTCACCCACCTTCATGTAAATTTTCAAGTACGTGTTTCTACGCCGCCCATCTGTACAGATGTACCCAAGTGCGATTCACATGTCCGTGCCTAAAGCACTTATGTGCGCATATTCAATGTAAATTACGTAAATAAAGTTACTACGCATGCGCAGTTAAAACATACCTAAAAATAAGCACGTAACCCTACATGAAAACTCCATCACTCCAGTGTTCTAATGGTACATTGCGTTTGCTAATCGCGTTAGTAGACCAATGGATGATTATGACTATTTAGGGAAGAAGCAGGCAGCTGGTATTCTGTCTGCAATGGAGTGGCCAGCGCAGTCACCAGATCTCAACCCCATTGAGCTGTTGTGGGAGCAGCTTGACCGTATGGTACGCAAGAAGGGCCCATCAAGCCAATCCAACTTGTGGGAGGTGCTTCAGGAAGTGTGGGGTGAAATTTCTATAGATTACCTCAACAATTTAACAGCTAGAACGCCAAAGGTCTGCAATGCTGTAATTGCTGCAAAAGAAGCATTCTTTGACGAAATCAAAGTTTGAAGGACTAAATTATTATTTCAACTAAAAAGCATTATTTCTAACCTTGACAATGTCTTGACTATATGTTCTATTCATTTTGTAACTCATTTGATAAAAGTCAGTTTTCATGTAAAACACAAAATTGTCTGGATGACCCGAAACTTTTGAACAGTAGTGTATATATCTGTGATATACCCTTCAAAGAGCTAATATTAAGCAGTAAACAAAGTTCTATCTAGATAAGCTACCTAGGGGTTTTTTGTTCTGTGTTTATTTTAAAGAATCTGCCCTGGATTGTATGGTAATATCTGTTAGATGGACAATGCAGTATGTCACAGATTCTTTTGAACTGAAATTCATTAAACATTTAGTAATTATAAAAATAGCATTTAAGGTGGGTGCAAGTTTGAACAACTACATTTCATGAGTAAGCAAAACAAAAGTTGTCAGCACAAAGATAAGTAATTTAACTGCCAGGAGAGAAAAAAAAACACATAAAAACCCAAAAATACTGTTTCTTAATAGTTTTTCTTTTGATAACCACAGTTTAAGCAACATACGCAAATACAATTCTGTAATCACCTGGTGTCTTGCTTGGTGGGTTAGATGAGATACTCCCATTAGAGTGTTCGCTGTCACCATAGTCATAAGTAACGTGTGGCTTAGGTTTGAATTCTCTTTTGGGACGAGAGCTAGCTTCACATACTCGATCTTTTAGCTTGTCTGATAATTCATCAAGGATCTGCACAGCTTGTCTGTGATAATCCAGCTGTGCTTCCACTAAAGCCGAAAGTTGATTGACTTGCTCCACCTAGTGACCGAGAAATATAATTTATATGTGGATGGTAACAGCTCACTACTTGTCAAAGGTGGCCGCTGTTGCATTAAATATGTCGCTTCCTGGTGTAGCAGCAGTTAAGTTGTAGACAGAGTGCAATCCCAAACAAAACACAAAAATTACATTTTCTTTACAAAACTGATATAAAAACAATTGTTAACTAAATACATTTTCATGTAAATGAATTGTTAAGATGAAAGTAGTGTGCCTCAACTGGAGCAAGGATTGGAGTTCTGACGATGTATGGTAATTCATTAAAGTTATTTCACCTCCTTATTTCATTGCAAATCAGTGACTGTAAATTAATAAGAGACTAAGAGAGGGATCTAACATGACTGTCATAAGACATGTTTAGATACCATTTAGGCGTTTGGTAACCGTTAGGTGTTTGCATCTGCTACCAGGCACCTGTTCTCTATAAAAGGTAAGACTCGCCTCAAAATCATGTCCCTCCTACGTCTTTTCCCAGTAATGGAAAAAGATAAGTTATATTTAGAGGTGGAACTAGCAAATTATTGACCTTGGTGCAAAAAAATACGGTTTGGCCCCCCTTCCGCACACAAAAAAGCAAACACATGGTATCATCACACTATATAATGTCATGGATATGCAGTGAGGAGATTGGTGTGTAAAATTCAAGTTTGAACATTCTAAATTACTTACCTTTTCTCTCTCTTGCAGACTCATGTAATTGCATGCAATCACAATGCGATGTAATATCAAACCTTAGGCCCCACAACACCAAGTTCACTCACAGAGCTCTAGGACTGAGTATTCCAGATTGCCCTTGGCATACAGCCCCCTATGCGATATCACACTTAGAAACGATGTGCCAGCCACACACTAATGAGCAGGGAAGGCTTGTTTTCAAGCTAGGCTTACAAGGGATATTTAAGTAATAATAAACATTTCTAACCTTTAGTTTAATAATCAGAGTGTTGTAGAGTTTAAATCAATTTATGAGATGGTATGTTATTAGAGATTAATATGAGCTTCAAAACTAATTTTATATGTGATTAATGCTAAGTTTAAGCTTAAAATGGAAAGGTGAAACAAGCTTGGGAAGAATGGGAATAAAGGACAACACTAATTCAGCTGATACAGAGTTGCATCTCAGTAGAAATTTGATACAGAAACCATGTAGTAGAAAACTTTCAGGATTGCATCTTGTAAATGTTTATATAGACTATTTATAGAAGTACCCATTTATTCATAAATTTGTAGACCATCTTCCCTGCCAAGCCTCTTTTACTGCTCTTAACGCTCAATTATTAGAGTAGGCCTCTCTGATGTCTTGGGCAATGTTTAAGCACACTGTTCCTCCCCCCCATCCATTCTTGGTAACTCACAACAGTGGTGATTCATGGTCTTCCAGGTTTAGCCATTCGCCACTTGTACACCATAATAGATCCTCTCTTGTCTCTTCAGACAACGCAATTAGTTGTTTCATCTGCACAGGGTCTTTCCCATTGACTGTGAAAGCATGCCTGCAGATCCCTCATGTGCAGTTTAGCCCACAGTGCTGCTACTATGGAAGTTGATAAAATACCTTAAACTTTCACAGAGCATCCTGAAGAGATCCATGGCTACTGTATTGCTGACATAACCTCCTGTAATAGTTTCTACTGACTCTCCTGGGCCATTTGGAGCTTTTACGGACGTATTTAGAGTCATTTTATCTATTGAGACAGCAAGATTTGACTCTTTTCCCTGTTTACTATCAAGCATGGACTCTCCAGCATTAACAATACTCTGGCCGTATGATCTTCTGCCTGTTCCCTTGAATTGCCACTATCAGCAGATCATCTAGCTATGGGCATATGTAAATTCCTTCTCTCCTGAAGTTCACAATTAATTCTACTAGTACCTTCGTAAATGTATGGGGTGATGTTGCTAGACTAGTTGCAAATTGAAAAGGGCAGTCTGCAAATTGAAAATGCTTCCTGAAGATCTTGAACCTGAGATATCTCTGGTGATGCAAGCAAACAGGTATATGTAGGTGAACACTGTGAGACACTGTGCCAACCTTCCTTCCACCATTAGTTCTCTCCTTCTGGTGTCATTAAAATAAGTGAGGAAAAGGCCTTCCTTCTCGTCCACATCGGGAACAAAAATTAATGCTCCAGTCCTGAATTTTCTCATGTAAGCCAGACTCTATATGATTTAACCTCCTTCATATCGGTTTGTGCTGTTCTTGACAGACTAGTTAATTTCTCCTTCTTGGACACCCCTACGGTAACCAAGTTGATTTTTTTACTGATATTTTTGCTGTTATGTCATCCAATATAGTGCCAAAGAGTTATTCAGCTGAGAAAGGCAAAGTTACTACTCTTTTCTCTGATTTAACATCTGCCGACCATGGCTTAAGCCACAGCACATGGATTCTTGTGCATATGCATCTCAACAATCAAAATGTGTAGTCATCAGATGAAGTTTGCCTATCCAACATCCCCACAATTTTGGGCAATTGAATAGGAAAAGGGTTTGGGTGCAACGTTAGTGTTAACCCTTGCAATAGAATGTTAACATGTGCCCAAATTATATGCAAATTAGCTAACATCACACCCAAAGCCTACATTGCAGAGTTTAAAATCAGTCCCATGTTGGCTCTGACAATAAGAACTTATAACACCGTAAAATAGAGAGTGATGGCACATAAGAGTCACACTGCCCATTCAGTCTGCCCTTGATAGAGATTTACACTTTACATGGGGGTATATAATAATCTTTATATTGAATTAAATTATGTTGAACTTGTATATGTACAACACCAAATTTGTATCTGCAAGAGCATATACATGCTTTTTAAGTAAAATACTTTGATTTATCTATACATACTGATTTTTTTTTTACAGATATATGTGCATACTGTAAAATACAGTTTTGTAACAATTGTGACGCTGGACAGGTGAGCTTAACCCAATATAGCTATATTGTGACCTAAACCTCTTTTTTTATGCATGTGCTGGCACAGTGTTATATAATGTTTGCTTGGAGCGCCAGACCTCTCTTTTGTTCCTAACAATTGCAAGAGATTCTTTAAAGTCAATGATGTTATTTAATATTGGTGAAACAAGTAAACTAGCCCAGTTATAGATTTGTAGTGGGAATTTTGAGTATATAACACAATACACCCTATGGTAGTGATATTTTTGTGGGGGAACTTGAGTGTGCTCAGTACTGTGCTCACAGCCATGTGATTTTTTGGTGCAGGACCCCTTTTCGCTCTAGCACTAGTATGGAGCAATTTTATCATTTTATAACTTAAGACAAGTATTGGCTTTTTATAAATCAAAAATACATAGAATGTATACATTATAAGTTTAAAATATGGTGATGTCAGGCGGCTTGGTTAGTAAAAGAAAAATGTGTACTTAAATTTCTTACATCAGTATCCAGAAGATTTATCATGCTTGTCTCTGCCACCTCTTTTGACTCAATGAATTTTTCTAATGCTTGCCTCAGCTCCTCATCTGGGATCTTCCCCATACGCTTTTTTTTATAATCATAATCCAACCTGCGACCCTCTAGTTTCTTCAGGTGGTGCTGAAAAAAGGAAACAAGAAAACATTCATATAGAAAACTTAATGTAATCTCTGCATGCAGCCTGAGAAATCAATGTATGGTTTGCATAATGTAACAACTAACTACCCATTATATTGTTATAGTGCCACAGCACATTATTTCTATCTTACATAGGAATGGTTTTTATGTAAATATTAAAAATATTGCAGCTAGTGTTCAATGCTTTATCACAGCAGTTTTCAACCTTATTTTGGGGAGTACCAGTTACCCACTATGGAATGTCTAGTACCATTTTGCATTTAATGTAGACACATACCCAAGCCCCATAAATACATTTTCAGGGATTTTGTTGTTCTTTACATGTTTTTGCTGAGATTTTAAGATTCTTTTTCTACATATGTCATTTTATAAATTCTTTATTTGGTTTCAAATAGAACAGACATACAATCCTTATCACATCACGATGTAATACATAGTGTACCGCCCTCAATAGCATGTAGTACAATCAACTACATATGTCATTTATCCATAAGATATTTTATAAATTGTATCATCTACCATTTGGTATCATACCACCTTACAACCTTGTCCAGTTGCCCTGAGAACCACCTCACAGTGGTCCAAATACCAACAGTGGTACTAGTACTACTGGTTGAGAACCCCTGCTTTAGGAGATATTTTCAGTGTATCTTAAAATACATACTGCAGCCAAAATTTTACTGGATTACATATATATATCCAACAAAAGTCTCTATAAGGGCATAATGCGCACACGCAAAGTCATGTATTTAAATACAACTTTAGGTGCCCGGCTTAATAAGAAATACAAGACAACCTGTTACAAATGTAACAAAGCCAGCACACTATTATTAATAATAGACAACTCAAAAAAGTCTGCATAAATAATCATTTACTGTAGTAATAATATAGACTGAATAAATCCAATAAAGCTCCACACAGGTCAAACATTTCAAAATGGCACAGTGAAGTGCAAAATAAAGTGCAAATAACTTAAGTGCAAATAGAGAAGCAGCTAATGTCTTGGAGAAATATCTTCTGGTTGTGTTCCAGCAATCTTGTAAATCTGCATGTGGGTACAAATAGCAGCGTGAGTCTATGGGTTAATGAGCGATCCTGGACTAATCAAAAGTAATAATGCAGGAAAAATGTCAAGTCCAGTACAATCGTCCATAGCGTATAGGGATGGAGGCACATCACCGCATGTAGAAAAAGTCCATCCAAAGGTTCCCGACAGCTGTTTCGGCTAATCAAAAGCCGTCATCAGGGGGAGAAAGCTGCATAATTTAAAAGGAAAACAGATACATGCTTAAATAAAGTCCATAATTACCTTGTTTAGAACAGCTGCATATTCAGCACCAACCGGAGAAACATGCGTACCACTGCATTGCTTCCGGCGCACCATACCTTGGTCGCCCAAGCAACCACGTCACCGCCGCAAAACCACACCTACCATCATACACAGAGTGTGTGACAGGGGTGTGATAATTACGTACGGTTGGGACACCATGGTAACTTGGTGAAGCGTCCGAGGGCTAAGCATGGGACAGTCTCTAGAGGCACTATAGAATACATATACAAAATTTGTACCATATATTAAGTGCTTTATAGACACAGAATGAAAAAAGGAAAAAGAAAAAAATGAAAATAAATGAAAATAAAAAAAAATCATAATAAATAAAAAACAGAAAAAATGTTTAAAAAAAAATGTTTTTGATATTATAAAAAACAAGAAAGAATAAATTCTTCATCCAGTCCATTCGGAGTGAGTCCATCAAGAAGATGTATTAATTTAGCTTCTTTACGTAATAGTAATAGTCCCCTATCAACTCCCCTGCGTAAGGGGGGAATTTGAACAAGTGGCATACATTTGTTGAAAGTTGTGTCCTTTCTCAACAAAGTGATTCGCTACAGGCGATATCGGTATATGCTTTTTTGATGGAGGAACCATGTAATGCAATTCTTTTTTTTTAGCATATGTACAGTTTTTCCAATATATAGTTTAGGACACGAACACTGAATCACATAAACGACATATTTACTTTTGCATGTCACTTTTTGATGAATTTTGAAAATTTGTTGCTTATTAGGATGTACAAATTGGTCAACTAACATAAGAAACTTACAATTTATGCATCCGTTACATCTATAGACACCAGGTTTGGTCATAAGCCATGTTCTTTGTACCGTAGGAGTGATATTCTTAACCAGTTTGAAATTTTGCCCACGTTTGTAGCACATCAAGGGTGGGAGTTGTAGGCTTAGAGCCAATTCTATTGTCCTTGGCTATTATGTGCCAAAGCTTGTTGATTGCATCCTTCACTACCTTGGATAAAGTAGAATAAGTGGTACTAAAGACAATGCATGTTTCTTTGCTCTTATTAACAGGTGTCAGCAAATCATCCATCTTTAAGGTAAGACAAAGTTGTATAGCATCTTTTACTTCTTTACCCTTATAACCATGTTGTAGGAATCTATTGCCCATTTCATTTAAAGCCGAAGGCAACAGGTTAACATCTGAAATAATTTTTACTAATCGTAACATTTGGGAAAAAGAGAGACCCGATTTTAAAGGTTGGGGATGAAAGCTGTCAGCCATTAAAAGGGTATTTTTGTCTGTAGATTTACGGAATAAACTGGTTACAAATGCTGTTGGTGTTTTTGTTACCTGTACATCCAGAAAACTGATGTTCTCCAAACTCCATGTGAGGGTAAACTTCATAGTGGATTCCAAGTTGTTAAGTGCTTCTACATATGTTATGAGCTCCATACTGGTTCCTGTCCACAACAAAAGGATGTCATTTATAAAGCATACATAGAACACAATGAACTTAGAAAAATATGTATGACCAGGAATGTGTGATGTTTCAAAGCAGTGCATAAATAAGTTTGCATAGGATGGGGCCATGTTTGACCCCATCGCAGTTCCTTGAACCTGTAAATAAAATGTATACTGAAAAATAAAAATATCAACACAAACCAAATAAGGTGGAGAAATAAATCTTTAGATGGACCTTTATACAAACTATTGTCCAGCAACAAACAAATTGCTTCTATATTTGTGTATAAATGTACTACGTCAAGTGTGACATTCATCAAGAGGCATTCACCATGTGCCCCCATCAATTTCGTCAAAAAGTGTGAGGTGTCTTTGATGTAACTTTGAGTTTCCTGTACCAGGTTTTAAAGATAAAAAGTCAATAAACTGGGAAATTGGTTGGCTTAATAACCCACAGGAGGAGATGATAGGTCTCCCGGGGGGATTATGTAATTTTTTATGCAAACAGTAAATTAGTGGGGTAACAGGATGGTCTTGTAGCAAAAAGCAGGATGTCTCCACTGTGATGATGCCTTGAGTTACTGCAGATGCCAAAAAAGTGTCAATTTCATTTTTATAAGTGGTGGTGGGGTCACATTCCATTACCCTATAGCAATTTGCATCAGAGAGTTGTCGTTCTACCTCTGTAATGTTAGTTATTTTGTCAAGAAGTATCACTGCCCCTACTTTGTCAGCCGAATTTAATAATACGACCAGCTTTTGATTAGCCGAAACAGCTGTCAGGAACCTTTGGATGGACTTTTTCTACATGCGGTGATGTGCCTCCATCCTTATACGCTATGGATGATTGTACTGGACTGGACATTATTCGCTCATTAACCCATAGATCTTCTCACGCTGCTATTTGTACCCACATGCTGATTTACAAGATTGCTGGAACACAACCAGGAGATATTTCTCCAAGACATTAGCTGCATCTCTCTTTGCACTTTAGTAATTTGCACTTTATTTTGCACTTCACTATGCCAATTTGACCTGTGTGGAGCTTTATTTGATTTATCCAATGTATATTATTACTACAGTAAATTATTATTTATGCAGACTTTTTTGAGTTGTCTATTATTAATAATAGTGTGCTGACTTTGTTACAGATTGTTA
>WWET01001343.1:54179-64508 GCA_011038615.1 Limnodynastes dumerilii | reverse complement strand
TATTCACATACATCAGCCAGCAGTAAGCCACATAGTGGGTTCACATAGTGGTACCCAGTAACAATCAATCACTATACCATTAGCCCCAGCAAGGGTAAACATGCACAAGTCAGTCATATAAACCACAGAGGCACCTAGCTCTGTACAGTACATTAACCATATGTGGATATTAAGAGGAGTCAAGATAAAGCCCCATCAGCAGTAAGAAACATACAGAAAATGGTGGATCAGCGCTGATAATGTAAAGGTAATAATAATAATGACAAGTAATTACTTGAAATCTAAAAAGCAGCAGCTCGAACAATAAAGGAGCAGTGTTAATACTCCTAAAAGGTATAAACACCAAACAAAGAAAGAAAAAAGTAACTGGAGCGCTAAGTATGATTGATATTAACAAATAATTATACAAAAGAAAAAATAACCAATTGAGCACTAAATGGGGTTTAATTAATAATAACAATAAATATGACAACTTAAAAACAATCTAAAAATTTTAAATTAGGGGGAGGATAGAAACAGGAGACATATAAGTATATATCCCTATAGCTCCTCTGCATTGACCAACAAGGAAATATTCGATAAATTAATTAATCCAATGTAGATAAGGAGGGTGTGAGAGCACCTCTACCCTGGGAGATAATTGGAATTTGAACACACCATAAATTGACAGGCAGATTATTCATCTAAAGCACATAAACCATATATATCTCAAGCAATTCTAAGTGCTGAGCAGTCCTCCTAATATGGAAAATAACTCAGCAAAGCAAAAGCATCAGCATTAAATATTTGAGCAAGCAGAAATAATAAGTTCAGCAGATTTCAAAGCATTGAACAAGCCAAGCGGTGATATAAAGTAGTGCAAGTGAGCAGTAGCTGCGATGAAAGTAGCACACAAAGCAAGTAGATTGATATTTAGCAGAATCAGCAGTAAACCACTATCCAATTCACAATGACTAGCTTGGCGAGCTGGTGTAATTGCAGAAGCTTGGGTTAAGGGAGATAGCAACGGTGTGCTTACGATGTAAAATGAGGGTTATGAGGGCAACAAACTGTGCCCAAACGTTCTTACCACCCACAGGAGATGGAATATGAAGCTGTAGACGTCTGTCACTGACTGGAGGGCCGGCCCAGAGTTCTTTGTGGTGCCGTGGAGATGAGACCTAACCGCGGGGCGTCCTCCGCTAGGGTCACTAAATGGAAACAGTCCTCACTCGGCAAACCAACGTGCAGTGTAGTGCTAAAGTGGTATGGGAATGGTGTAGCAGAGAAGCACTTCCCTTGTCAACAAGAACAACACAGAAACAGACTGATGCATTTCGTTGCTGTGGCAACTTCATCAGAGGATGGATTCAGTAAGAAACATATCTGACAAAATATACATAAGCAGCAAGGCAGGCACAAAGGTCTTCCTCAGTAAGAGAAGATGAATATTTGACGTCATACAAAATATATAAATACATAGGCAGGTGTATTATAAACAACAGGCAAAATTAAACTCTTCATTAAGCCTATCCGGAGATAGCTTTAAATAGGGCAGTCTTGATTCCTTACATAAAAGTTTCCTCTCTTGATCTTCCTCCCTCCATAACGGGGGTGTGTGTGCCACCAGCAGACAACATGGGCCCCTCAGGGTTTGTTTGTATTCCACAAAGTTTTAGAATTAACTACAAATTAAGCTTTCTTTACGGATGAGTGGTGTAGGGCAATCTGTTCTTTAAACATGCGAGGTGTCTAACCCACACACTTGGTGTAACAGCTTAATCTGTGTTGTATCTTGAATTAAAAATCAAGTGATGGGTTTTTGAATATCCCACCCGTAAGCATAAACTGGCAGTTAATGCATCCTCTGCATTTAAAAAACCTGAATGTAGTGAGAGCCAACTAGAGAGAGGTTTTGGCGCAATGTCATTCTTAACTAATTTGTCCTTTAGAGTGTGGCTTCTCTTGTAGCTCATAAGTGGTGATTTTTGTGTAGATCCAAATTTGGGGTCAGAGGGCACTATATGCCAGTGTTGACTGATGGCATCTTGCATGGTATTGGAAATGGTGGAGTATGTGGTATGAAGACTATCCAATTATCACCTGTTGGTCTTAAAAACCCCTTTAGGAGGTCTTCTCGGTTAAGAACAGAGTATTTTACAATTGCGGACTCCACTTCAGAATGCGTGTAGCCTCTCACAATAAACTGGTACACCATTGCAAGAGCATAACTTTAAGGGCAACAGGATTAGATGTGATTCTGACCACTCGAATCATCTGTAAAAAAGGGAGACCAAACTTAAAGGGACATGGATGTAAGCTGTCAGCACATAGGAGAGTGTTCCTGTCGGTTTGTTGAGCCTCGAATGCTTTCTCCCGCTACCAACAGGTGATCTGCAGACTCTGAATCTTTTAGCGGTAAAACGGACCGGCCAGTCTCTACACCAAATATCTTGTTCCCTAACACTTAACAACCCTAAGCTAAATATCTGGATGCAATCTCTAAACCTAATTGGATAACTGTGCAATACTGACTGTTTTGTCAGCAAAGACAATTCTTTTTACCGCTCCTGGATAAAATGCGACTCATTTCTCAAAGTAACACTGTTTATCTTCTTATTTAACTCAGAGAGGATTACAACATTATTACTGAGTTCATTTAAATTGTTTATGTACCAATAAATTGTTACTATTTTATATAAGCTGTGTGTTCTTCTAATTTCTGTAGCGCTGCACAGAACTTTTTCTATCATATAGAGAATGTTGACACCAACACAGGACCGGGAGTATATAACAGCTCATGGTGGAACTCTAAACAAGTACAAAACTAGGTATACTGATACGGGCAAAGGGTAACACGATACCAGCACAGGACAGGAAAGAATAGTAGTAGTACACAACTTCCCATAAGAGACTGAAGTGCAAAATAGAATGGCCAGTGGCAGGCTTGAACACCGGAGATAAGACAAAGTACTAAACAGGATTGGAGTGCAGATGGAATGGCACAGTAATTACCAGTGATAGACTGAAAAACAGGTGGTAAGATATAGTTTAGTACCGGACTGGAGTGTAGATGGAATGACACAGTAATTACCAGTGAGAGACTGGAGTACAGATAGAATGGCACCGTAATTACCAGTGAGAGGCTAGAGTGCAGATGTAATGGCACAATAATTACCAGTGATGGACTGGAATACAGGTGAAAAGACACAGCACATACTGGACTGGAGTGCAGATGAAATAACACAATAATGACTAGTGGTAGGCTAGAGTGCAGATGGAATGACAATGAAACCTAAACAAACTGGAGATGGATGGAGTGATCTATAACAGCGATTAAGTGCAAATGGAGTGGCATAAGGAATATAGTCTGACTGGCAACAAAGCTGAATGCCTAAACAGACAAACAGGGGAGCACACTCACACACAAAGAAGACACTAACAACCAGGGAGGTGAGGAAGGTGGCAAGCAAGAGAGGAAAGACGGATCCAATGGGAAAAGCACACTGGAGGAAAGCAGGAGAAGTCACTCAAAATGCAGGTAATTAGAGAAGCAGGTAGCAGGCTAGACGGACCGAAGGACACTATAACCGGCACCGTGCTGTGGGAGAGACCAGGCTAAAAAGTCTGCCCACAGAGCACATTGGCTGGCGACCAGATAGCCTGGCAATGATCTGGATGCCTAGCCAGAAGGAAATGAGTCAGTATAGTGACGTATTGAAGTAAACAGAGGCATGCTGCTATGTGATCGAGCGGCATGTAACAACAGGACTACATTGGCAAAGTAATGAGACAACATACAATTCAAATACCTTTTTCTGCAACCAATAGTTCAAGGCACGACAAGTTTCATCAAGGACACCGCTGATTTCCTCACTTAAAAGGAGCCAATCATCTGGTCTGCAAGTCCACTATGGTGAACCTCGATGTCAGGAGCTTATACACGTGCATTCCTCATGAAAAAGGCATCTCAGCTGTCAGGGATTTGATTAATGACTCCAGTACATATGAGGGTCCCCCTGATAAATTCCTACTATCTTCCTAAATTCTTTTAACAGTTACAGGGTACAGCGGTCAAACATGATCTCATCATATGCCAATTAATTTATGTACCAGTACAAAACCAAGCATCTACTCAACAACCCAATGTTCTCCAAATTCATCACTTTTTATGTACGATACATAGATGATTTCTTCTTTCTATAGTCAGGCACTTCCACAGAAGTCACACTGTTGATTTGTGAGCGTATATTTAAGAAAATAGCTACCGCACATGTGTAGTCATACTGATTATGCAAGCTACATAGCCTTTAGGTATGTATCGTAACTATGTGCAGTCTTTAAAGAATCTGATCCTGTTGCCCTTAAAGTTATGCTCCGTGCAGTGGGGAACTGATTTATTGGAGAGGCCACAAGTATTCGGAAGAAGACCACGATCATAAGATACCTTGCTCTTAACAGGGAAGAACTCCTAAAGGGGTTTACAAGACCAATAGGTGATAATCTTCTGCACCATATACTCCATCATTTCCCATTTGAGATGCCATAAATCAACACTAGCATATAATGTCCACTGACCCTAAAATTGGACCTACACAACAGTTATGACAACTCATGAGCTACAAGAGAAGCCAAAATCTAAAGGACAAATTAGTTCAGAATAATATTGTGCCAAAGCATACCTCTAGTTGGCTCTCACTACGTCCTGGGGAATTTTAAATGCAGAGGATGCATTAACTGTCAGTTTATTCTCATGGATGAGATTTTCAACCACCCATTACTTGATTTGGAATTCAAGATACAACTAAGATCAAGCTGTGACAAATGGTCCATAGAAAACGGCCCATCATTAAAAGAAAGTTTTTCAATACAATATATCTATCAATAAAATAAAAGGCATAAATAATGCAACAAGATCCCAAAAATGTATAAAAACCCTCTTTAACCAAAACAAAAAGTAAACAAATTTTAACTAATGTTATATATTAAAACTTTAGTCATTTTTATGTAGTTAGATTGAAAACCGACATTACAAAAATTCTTCTGCTCTATGGTGAAGTAAAAATAAAAATGTAGAAAGAAACTACAGCCAAACTAAAGATCTTAAAAATTTGAAGGTTGCTCCAACAGTTAATAAAGATCTCATCAGTGAAGAACTCTCACAGACAATTTCTAGCACATCATGAAACTGACTAGTTCCAAAAAATCTCGCTCTACAGACATGATCATAAGGGCATTCAGCAGGTTTTGTTCCATAGTAACCCTATGTTCCAACAGAGTTAGGACTAATTCACAGGTAGGAGTGTCTTGCGTAAACTAACATACGCACGGGAAAAGTTAAGGTAGCCCTCAATCACTCGTAAGTTGAAGAACCGTATTATTTGCTGTAAAGCCAAGAGCCATCAATTAATTGAGGCCAAACCTGTTGCATGTTTTTAATTAATAGAGGTGTTGTTTTATATGAAAATGATAAAGTCTCGTTTTTAAAATCTGATGCTGATTTTACATTTTGTGCAAGACTTTAACCTTATAAAGGTATTTATTTTTCTTTTTTATACAAAAACTTTTCATTAACATTTTGTGACCAAACAAAATTAGATTTACTTATTTAACTGTATTGATTGTTTGTGTTGTTTATTTTCCTTAAATGTAAATGTTTAAATTGTTTATGAAAGTCTCTATATGAAGTGGATTATTTTATTTATAATTTCATGCAGTATGCATTTATGTGTTTTGTTAAGTATGTCTTACTTTTTTTTTTTAAGTTGTATTATTATTGTTACTTTTGTTTACATGTGTTAATGAGAGTACTTTATGTTTTTAAAACAACAATAAAAATATTTTCATTTCAGAATCATAATCATCATTAGTTACGTATCTTTGAATTATAACCAATTTTAAGTACCTAAACACACGGACGATTCACAAATAATTAAGTCCCCACATACCTAAATATTTGCGGCAAAGACCTACGTCCTTACGTTGCACTCTTGACACAGAGGGGATGGTTAAACGGGTTCTTTATATTCTCTGAATTGTTATTGCACATTTTTCATGTGCATATATTTAGGTAAGTTTGCAATTTTACTCTTAACTGTGAATATGGTCCAATGGCTCCATCTGTCTCCTATCCTCAAAAAATCATATCAACAAAAGAAAAATAAGTACCACTTCACGGTGGGTCTTCACCCCAAAAGAGGCCACTATCTGACTTCAATTAACTCATATATTCAGAATGGATTGGTCCCTAGGGGACTGCAGATTGATCTTTTTCTGGCTTTTGAATTGGTTAATGAACAACTAGCTTGGAAATGGAATGTACTAAGCTGAGCTTATGCAAATTTTTTTGTAAACATGACAAATTGCTGTTAGAGGAATATGCTAAAGAAATTACAAAGATAACTAATAAGATAAAAATGTATAATGATAATCAAGATTTTTGTGAACAATTTACACTGTACGAAAAGGAAATTTATGAAGTAGAATAAAAAAAATTGTAATATTAATAGAATGCCAGTTCTACATAACAAATCTACGTTCTGTCCAGAATATACTGTGTGTCCACCCGTATCTATTTTTCAGAAGATGGTTTCTAGAGATCTTGATCAACGTTATTGAAACAAAAAGAAACGCCCATAATATGACGACTATGAGGAATTGAAAGCAATGGTGGAAATTAAGTCCTGAAAAACCATCATAAAACTTTCAGATAAATGAAATAACTTAGTAATTTGGCCTATAGAAATATATACCTCTGAATCATATAGACAATTGCTAGGTAAGACCTGCTATAAGATGATTATGTTTGATCCCACCAAGAAATAGTATTTTGCAATACAACATTCTGATTAAAGATGCAAGAGATAGGGGTGTAATCTCTGCAAATGACTTTACATTTCTGCAAGTACCTCATCTTTATATGGCTACCTTTTACATGTTGCCCAAACTTCTTGAAAGGAAAGAGTCCCACCTGGTAGGCCTATTATCTCTGGGATTGGGAGTTTAACTGAACCTGCGAGTAAATTCCTAGAATTTTATTTAAGGGTATATGTATTTGCTTTACTATCATATATAAGAGATACACCAGATTAATAGAATCCCAATTGCAGATAATATGTGGATAGGCACACTGGATGTGAAGAAGAGGCAACACTGTGGACTTCTGAACTGTGAGTATTTGATTTATTTATAAGTAATAAGGATACATTAAAATATTTATGTAGGCATCTACTAGTGTATTAATATTTATGGAGGCATACATGGGTGTATTAATAGTTATGGAGGCATCCACTGGCGTATTAATATTTATGGAGGCAAGTACTGGTGTATTTATACTAACAGCGGCATCTACTTGTGTTTTAATACTAATATTGGCATCTGCAGGGGTTTTAATATGAAAGGGGGCATCTACATGTATTTTAATACCAACGGTGGCATCTGCAGGCGTCTTAATACGAACTGAACAGCACAGCACCTAATATTTAAATGAGAAAACACTCCTTTTCTCATTGAAATATCGTGGAACCCCCAGTTCCACAGGCACAATGCTGTCATATGCGGTCACAGACGGATGGGCATTAGCGCCCGTCTTTCTGTGCTTGCTCCCATTGTGAGCATACACAACGCTCATTTTGGCTGCGCTTCCATCTGAAGAAAAGACGGAAGCGCAGTGCTGAAACCGGACCATAGCTTTGTAATTGCCTTACAAACAGTGATGTGTGAATCTTTATGGAAATAGCCTAATCGGCTGATTAGGAAGCAATTATTTTCTTTATTGCAGTTATAAGTCAGGAGGGATATTTTTGTCTAAAACATAATTTAATACAATAGAAACAAAATATAAAGTATAGTTTAGTATAGTATAGTATAGTATAGTATAATTAATGCTAAAATGCCCAAACTGTATTTTTTACTTATTGAAAAATTGAAATATGTTTAATAAATAAAGTAAGGAAAAAATTCAACGTTTTACATAAAGAAATAGAATAAACCAAAGGTATGTTCAGAGTAGTAACGTTTGTTTAATTTAGTTTGGGCAATAGTTGGAAGCAAACTAAAAATGAAGCCATTTAGTTTTATTATTATACTGTTGCTTAAAGTTGCACTGGGAAACATCACCTTCTCAATTCTAATTCTGATGGCACCTTTTAAATTTGTCTCCCCCCTGCAGTTCTACATGGTTTAGTCATGGTGTAGATTTGCTCATGCATTTTCTGTCATCATCATACAGAACATGGTAGTCATCACTATAGTTAAGTTTTGACTGAGATTTCCATTATAACCTCCATTTTCAGAGGCTAATAACTTTGAACAGAGAAACCAATTTGCATCCATCTTGGCAGTCAGTTAAGTTGACAGGATGATTTCTTTCTTGAATTTTTCAAAGGCAAATCTGTGCAGTCAAACTATACACTGACAGACCAGTTATCTATTAAACTTTTCATTAAGGAAACTGTGTTCTTTTGTTTAAATTCTGTTAAAAAAAAATTTGGAGATATTTATGTGTAGAAAGAGTAACTTCCTAAAAATTAAGATAAAGGACTGGATTCACACATCCTATTGTGATGCATTTTGATTTTCAAACACAGCACAAGCACAATAGCAAATTCCCACTGTACCCATGCATCCATGCAAGTGCTTAAGAAACCACTCCCACTGCTAACAGCAGGACCCTGGTTTAAAATTTTATATCTGCCTGGTTTAGTCCCCTCCCACTTGCGAGCACAACCTAGCCCAGATTGGAATATATTGGAAGTATCAAAATTCAGAAATATGGATCTATTGGATTGTGTTCTTATTGTAACAATTCATGAGTCATGTCCATGTGCAGACAGATCTGACCAGATAGAATATGGACAGTTGTTGGAAGTCTGGCCATACACTAGAGCCATTATTGAAAGTAGCATGAAATCCCTGAAAATCTTCAAATTTTTTCGCTTGAGTCCCATGCGATATCGGTGCCACACATTGCACTATTATCAGATAATAATTGTCAGAAAATGAAAAACCTCATATTTCTTATCTACTTTTATCGTCCCTAAAAAAATCGTATTTGCCCATACACCTGCCGATAATTTTCATTTCTCGTACTAACGTCACCAGCATTTTATCTGTGAAGATATCACGATTATCGTGAAATGCTCATACACTGTGCAATATTACATTTTATCATCTGCAATTAATTAATCATTTAAAAAGGGGTTCTTGGATGATTATTGGATGATCTGCAAAAATTTTTTACCATACACTTGAACAATAATTCAGCTGATAACACAATAAGTGCAAGATCGGGCCGATAATCGCTCTAGTGAATGACTAGCTTTATTCAAACTTATTAATATTTTTTATTTTTGCTTCCACATTTCAATCATTGCACATGTAAAAGTAAATTTAAGAATATGTCTTTTACGTAGTGTTAGTAAGGATAGACAAACAACACAATAGTTTTGTTTTTTGATAAATCCACTAAGAATTCATGTTAAGTAAGTAAGTAGCTCAATTTTCCATATGTTGTACATTTATTTTTTACATCACAATATAAATACATAATAAGTTTTACACATTAATAGATTATTTCTTGCTTCCATCCACTACTTATTCTCAAAGGCCAGTTACATAATGCAGCATACAACACCTACCACACAAACGGAAGACATTTCACAAATAGATAAACCCTTCTTTTATCCCGTGTTCAAGCCCCGGGTCTCTTGACCCGGGTCTACCGGAAGTGGCGGTTTCACATCACCACCAAAAATGATTTTTGATGAAAAACCCGGGTATTTGGTGGTAATGTGAGGGGTATTATTAATATTTTTTATTTTTGCTTCCACATTCCAATCATTGCACATGTAAAAGTAAATTTAAGAATCTGTCTTTTAGGTAGTGTGAGTAAGGATAGACAAACAACACAATAGTTTTGTTTTTTGATAAATCCACTAACAATTCATGTAAAGTAAGTAAGTAGCTCAAATTTCCATATGTTGTACATTTATTTTTTACATCACAATATAAATACATAATAAGGTTTACACATTAATAGATTATTTCTTGCCTCCATCCACTACTTATTCTCAAAGGCCAGTTACATAATGCAGCATACAACACCTACCACACAAACGGAAGACATTTTACAAGTAGATAATAAGACTAAGCCACAAAATGGCAACTATCCCAACTGCAACATTATGATCTACTAAAAATATACACAATCTAAGTAATGAGGGATACAAAAATCAAGCCCGCAACTATGATATGTGAACTTTATTTCTGTCTTTTTACCCTCTTTCTTGTTTTTCTTCCTTCTCACCTGTACTATGTTTCTTACCCACTTTCTTATTTCTTAATTCCTGC
>WWET01001342.1:364028-393988 GCA_011038615.1 Limnodynastes dumerilii | reverse complement strand
GCACAGATGTGGGGGGGTAGGGAGAGAGAGGAGTCCAGGATGATGCCCAGGCAGCGGGCTTGGATGGAGGAGGCGATGGTGGAGTCGCTGATAGTAATAGAGATAGTAGGGGTAGAGGGGATACGTGAAGGAGGGAAGATGATGATTTTCGTTTTGTCCATGTTATGCTTGAGAAAATGCTTGGACATCCATGAGGAGTTGGCCGAGAGGCAATCTGTCACTTTTGACAGAAGTTTGTGGGAGAGGTCAGGGGAGGAGAGACAGATTGGAGTGCCGTCGGCATAGAGGAGGAGTAGAGGAGGAGGAGCTAGGGCTTGCTACAAAGAAGGAGCGGTCCAAGAGATAGGAGGAGAACCAGGAGTGGATAGTGCCAGAGAGGCAGAGAGAACAAAGGGTGTGGAGCAGGAGAGGGTGATCAATGGTGTCAAAGGCTGCCGATAGATCCAGGAGGAGGAGAAGGGAGAAGTGTCCCTTAGATTTGGCAGAAAGGAGATCATTTGTGATCTTAGTCAGGGCAGTTTCAGTGGCGTGCAGGGGGCGGAACCCAGATTGGAGAGGGTCCAGGATGAAGTGGTCAACATGGTAACCTATTAGATGCTTGTAAACAAGCCGTTCAAGCAACTTGGAGGCGAAGGGCAGAAGGGAGATGGGTCGGTAGTTGGAGGGTGAAGTAGGGTCAAGGTTAGGTCTTTTAAGGATAGGGGAGACAGACAAGATTGTGTTTAATAGGGGAGGGAAAGAAGCCAGAGGAGAGAGATGAGTTAATGAGGTGGACAAGATGAGAGCAGGTGGAGAGAGAGAGAAACCGGAGAAGATTAGAGGAAATGGAATCAAGTGGGCACATTAACGGAGGAGATGACAAAAGAAGTGAGTGGATTTCTACAGCTGAGGTAGGGATGAAGGTAGACATTGGTGGGTGGCTAGGGAACGGATGAGAGGGTGAAGATTGAGATGGAGGAGAGGAGATGGTGCTCCTGATGGAGTCAATCTTGGAAGTAAAGAATGTGTAGTACTTACCGGAATGCGGTGTGCGGCAGCAGTCTGGGTTAGACTCTCCACCTCTCTGTGGTGCCCCGGCAGGTCTGAAAGAATCCTGTGGCAATGTGCGCTGGGTCTCACATTACAACCCCCCCCCCTCCGTGGCAACGTGCACTGTGCCTCACATTACAAAACCCCTCTCCCCTATATTCCTCCTGCTATATTCCTCCATAGTGCAAGATAATAAATGTGTTTTAAATTACCCCTCCCGCACTTTTACATGCTTCCCCCTGCCCACTTAAGTGGGCGAAGGGGAAGCACCGTCCATTTCTAAGTAAATGGCATCGTATGGAAGCAAGTTCTGGACAACGCTAGGTACACTAGTGTTATTAACGTAACACTAGTGTAATATCTGGAGGGCGCCTGTGCCCTCCATTCAAATTAGGCCACTTGTGTGCGTATGTGGCCAAACATTCGTAAATGTGAATACACATTTATCAAATAAACATTCGTCTTTTTTAAAACTTGGTATATAAATTTGTACAGAATGAATACATATTGTTCTCACACATGTTTGTACACAAAGAAGAAAAACAATGTACTACAAAGAATAATGGCTAAATATCTTTATTTTCCTGTGAGTTTCACAATTCAAATGGTTTTTCTTACACACAGGATAAAAAAATGTATACAATCACACTTGTTCTCTCCACCTAAAGCTAACCAAGATGTCTCCTACTCAGCTTTTTTAAAGCTTACCCAAGGATCTCATTTTCTGACCAAGTCTGACCAAGAAATTGTCCATTCGAGCCACAGAGGTATTATTATACTGTAGTTTGTTACTGACCCATCCGTGTCATGGACAATACAATTTTTATCTCCATCCATATCACCTGTTTGAAACCATGGTCTTGGCTGATCAAAAAAAGTTCTCAAAAAAACATTAGCTCAAAATTTAACAAATGACACACTATCCCTTGGGGTAAGTTGCCATGGGTTTAACATGAGGAAGCCAATAGCACCTTTGAATCGTTCAGGTGTTGGTGCAAAGTTTTTACATGTGCTCTTGGTCAGACGAACTATCCCATCATACAGCAAATCTGAAAACCTCTGATTGGAAATGTCCTGTTTCGAGGAAGTGTGCGATTTTTGCTATAAACGCCACCAGTTCCCCAGTATTTGTTTTGGCCTCCTTGAAATCCATAATTTCTACTTTCAACAATGAAAAGAGATTCAGAGACTTCCTGACTAGAACCTTCATCTTTAGGATAACTGCTTTCACTTGCAAACGTGAGTCCGATTCCATTTAAGATTTTCACAGCTTCTGCCTTCCCTCCAGTGCTGTGGTTTTCATAGGCTCTACTATTGTACTTTCAGCACAAGTTATATTACTCCCACCAATAACACTGACAAAAGCTGCTAAAACTTGAGCAGTTTCTTGAGCCATAAATTTGGCTGATGGTTGAGTCTTTGGAGGAGGTGGTGGGCACAACAGAACAATTCTTCCAGTCACATAGCCTGGTGATCGCATACTGCTACCGTTCTGAGTTTGAAGAAATAGCCATGGTCCACATCCAATGTGTTTCATTGCTGTCCTTTTAGACTAAAAAGCAATGCAATGATGATTTATTGTGTTTAAAGTCTAAAAGGACAGCAATTAAACAAATACTGATAAATCACGTGGTTGGAAATATATAGCGCTATATGCTTCCAACCATATGATATATCTAGCCTCTGCTGATGTGATCTGGGCTGAGAGAAAATCAATATACTGCCTCCCTTTGCTGGTCTGCACTGGGGATGGCTGTGATTGGAAAGGCTCAATAATGCATTTGATAAACGCAGGGCCTGGCGCTGGGCAGAAGATGTGATTTAATGAGGAATAGAGGAAAAGGTGTCCAGGCGATGAGCAGGGTTGTTGTGTCACAGATCCCACCTGTAATCAATATGTATGATCACTGGAGCCTGCCAGCAAGACATCTCCTTAATAAAGAAATGTAAATGTTGACAAATATGGGTTATACCAATGGCCTTGCTATTAATCATACACTGCTGTATGATTAATAGCAAGGCCATTGGTATAACCCATATTTGTCAACATTTACATTTCTTTATTAAGGAGATGTCTTGCTGGCAGGCTCCAGTGATCATGATGCTGCTGCACTGTTGTGATCCATAGCATCGTGTACAAGCTAAAAGCCTGGTATTCCAAAACAAAATGCCACCTGCTGGCTGCAAAGCATTACTGCAGCCTTTTGACACATTTGCTGAATTCTACATTTGTCGGAGCCCGCCATGCATACCACGCCATTGTGGTATTTTAGGAACAATATAAAGTGTCACATCTGTACCAATGCTGTGCCTCTACGTGTTATAGATGTGCTATCTTCTTTTACAATGCCCAGCATTTGTGCTGCTTCTCTGTGGTTTCAAAAAATATTTTGAAACCAAAACACAGGGGTCATCCTCATCTTTACCATTTACAATATGGATGTGTTCTCAGAAATTATTCCAATCCAGACCTGAACTGTCGTGAAGTGTGCACATTTTCAGCCTAATCAATTGCATTAGCTACATGGGGTGTCTAAATCCAGGATGACCATGATTTTTGAGACACCACAACTATATAAAAGCATTGGAGTAACATTTAACCAAGCCATCAGCTCATAAAAGGTATGGTAATGTCCGAGGTGTGGGTCCCCGGTTAGAACGGCCCTATTTCGATAGGGCCGTTTCCTCCCAGCCAGTTTCATCCCTCCCAGCCAGTTTCAAACTGGCTGGGATTTCGATTGCATATGCCTTGAGGAGGCATAGCAATCGATCCACAGAGCACCAATCTTTCAGTGCTCCGAAAAGTAAGAACTACTTTCCCTAATTCTAACCCTAACCTTCCTTTCCTGGCAGCCTGACCCTAACCCTCCCTTCCTGGCAGCCTGACCCTAATTCTCCCTTCTCTTCAGCCTGACCCTAACCCTCCATCTCCCACAGCCTGACGTTAACTCTCCCTCCCCTGCAGCCTAACTATAACCCTTGCTCCCCTGAAGCCTGACAGTAACCCTCCCTACCCGATCGGCATACTCACCCATTCTGAAAAAAAAGTATAAACTGGTAAGTATTCAAAATAGGGACATCCAAAAAGGAACTTTCAGATGTCCCTATTTTGGAAATAGGAACTTCTAACCAGGGATTGCAACCGAATGTCAGGGCCGTCATCATCAAATGTTGGCCAAGGGACCCTGCTCCCTATGTGATGTCACATAGGGACGGGACGAAGCAGACTAGCTTTAACAGCGGGATGGGGAGCATGGAAGAACTTCCCTGAGCATTGGCAGGCTACTGAATAGCTCTGAGCAGCAAGTACAGAGCCATCTGGTCTGGAGCGGGGCCAATAGTAATGGGTAATGTTGTTGACAAATAACTTTTTTTTTTTATTGTCAGAATATGAGTCGATATCTTGTCTATAAAGTGCCGTATTTCCCCATGTAAGATGCACCTTTTTTTGAAAAATCTGATGTCCAAAAACAGGATGCGTCTTATACAGGGGGGTTACCATTTTAACATCCAGCCGCAGTTTGACTCCAGACCAGCGCGGCTGGAAATTAAAATTAGGTCTAGGCTCAAGCTCCCTCCCCTCCAAAGTCTTCTTACCTTTCAGGCTCATCCACCGAGCGGGACTGCGGCCACTTCCCAGTCTCAGCCACTGCAGGACGTCATATTCTGGCTGCGGTCCCGCTCGGTGGATGATCTGAAAGGTAAGAAAACCTGAAAGAGGGGAGGGAGCTTTTCCCCATGTACAAGATGCACTTTTAATTTTGGGACCCCATTTAATTTTGCGTCTTATACGTGGGGAAATACGGTAATATCAGAATATGAAGTGACCTTTGTTTGACCTGAATCTATTTTAGTTTTATGGCACTAGCTTGAGTGTAGTTCTGCAGAAAAGGTTATGGCTTACCTGTCATAAATGGCATGGGGATATTGAGCTAGATCTCTGAGGAAGAGTTTGTCCAGATCAGATCTGTCACTTTTCCAAAAGGTGGGGGCTGCTGGAGTGGAGCACTTTTTGGCTTTAAATGTGTAGCCCAAAATACAGACATTGGGCCTGATCCAGACCTAAGATCATTTTAAGTACGCTAGCATGCCTAAGTTACACAATACTAAGTATAATTCACCCCCCCAGACACTCCCCTCTCATATACATAACTTAGCTGAATTACATGTTCTGAACCCTACCTTAACTTTTCCTTGCGTATCTCTGGTCATACGTAACGCCTTGTAGTACGTAAGTGTTCCGGCACCGCTAGAATTACCTGGGGTTGAGTAGCAGGATGGGCATAGGAGAAAGACGAAAGTTGCTTTCCAAGGCGCGGAGTCTAACGAGACCTGGTATTCACTAGAGCCTCTAAAGGTGAGGATAGTCTGGGCTGCAGGTACCCCCGCAGATCGCGGCCCTTGGGGCTGCGCCCGGGAGAGGAAGTTGAATAAAAGATGGAGGTAAGGATGGGAGACAGGATAGATAGCGAGAAAAGCAGGAAAAAGGCAGGATCAGTAGCGTCTGACCTGTGACGGACAACAGTTAACACTGAACAGATAAACTGGACCAGAAGGGGTTAACGGGACAAACAGAACAGACTAAACAAACTAGGAAACTCACACTCAGACAGCGGAAGACAAAGACAGGCACTCAGGAGAGAAAGGGTTAACACAGAGAGGGATAGACAATAAAGTGGGAGAGCAGGATATGGCACACAGAGAACAGAATGACCCTGAGGAAGTTGGAATCACCGACGAAACGCGCAACCTATATATTTTAAACTAAAAAGCGCTATTTGGACATGTATTAGATGTCCACACATTTTGTGAGTATCCACCTACTTGTTTTAATGCACTGGTATTTGTAATAAAAATACAGCACTATCAATACTCTCTCTGCTTCTCCATTCATCTACCCATCGCCACGCCACTGTAAACAATCTTTGGACCGAGGGACAAAGTTTTGTGGTTCGGACGAGCAAGACGCACAGAGTGAGAGACGAGCAGCATACATATCTCCAGTTGCCAGGCTATGAGGCATGCTACAGACGCACCATACCACGTGGAACCGCTGCAGATGGACGGACTGCATCAACAAAGATCACCTTACCATCCGGCAGAATCCCGCATCATACCACGGAGAACAGCTGCAGATGAATGAACAGAGACAGCTAAAAGCACCACACCGTCCTGCAGAACCGTGAGCAACACAAACTAGACCTTGTATCACTAACTGAGTATATCGATACAATTTTGGCATTTTTCCTCAAAAACTATCGAACTTTATACTTTATATTTATGCTGCAACATTGTTTCGTTTACTGCCCATTCTCAGGACTTTGTTTTGAACTTTGATAACTATTGCATCTTGAACATTGCAACTAGTGCACATATTGAACTTTACAGTAATCATCAATTTTTGTATTGCCAATTGGGGGGAGTACACTAGAGCCAGTGAGCGCCAGAACCGACACCTCCTTGTAGGAGCATATCTATACACAGGGAACAGAGGCTAGGCACTGGGCAGGAACAAGATGGGACACTCAAGAAAGCAAAAGCAAGCACTAGGCACAGAAGGATAAGAGATAGAAAGATAGAAGCACGGTACAGCAGCCCGGCCGGGCTGAAGTGTCCCTGCTGCTCTATTTACAGGTAGGCTGGCCAATGAGATGGCATAATCTGGACCAGCCCCCCCTGACTAATTGGTGATCGTACAGACCGCTGGGTGCACGTGGGACAAGTGAACCTGTGCGCTGCAGTGTGAGGAGACAGTGTGTTCTGGCTGCCTAGCAACCAGAACGGCAGAGTGGCAAGCTAGGGGAAGCTGCTAGAGAGCATGCGCGACATGTGACGGCACGCAGGAAGAGGTAGCAGACGCTGGCTCCGGAGGGATCGCGGGCCAGGTAATCACGTTACATGCCGGACCCTGGCATGTAACAGTAAGTGCCTAACCCAGCCCGCACTGCAATTTAAACGCCTCCCTCCTCCCACAATGCGTATACTCGTTTGCATAGGGATGTCACGCCCTATCGTATGGAGTTACGTACAAGATACGAATGATCAGAGTTTCAATGCATAACATTTGCCCCACGCATGTGCATTGTGTTCCCACAGCTAGAATTACGCATGCAGAATGCATAAATTAAATGTCAGCATTAAGTTCACTTCATGGAATCTTTTTACTAAGAAGGTGTTCCATATTTCTGGCCTGTCCAAACCCTGAAGGTTTCGTTGTGTAAGTACTCTCTGTGTTTTCACCTTTTTATCTCATAAGAAACTATTGAATATTGTATGTCAATTTTGTTATTCTTTTTGTAAATAAGCATTGTGATTCTTATCATATTAAATATCACTTTGAAAGTTCATATCTTTGTATTCTTATGAGTTCATGTATCAGACCTGCTTGATTATTAAATGGGATATATAAATAGTGCTAACAAGAGAGATCATTTTGAATTTATGATAATTCAGATTAAGAATAATTGTGTTAGATTTATGTAAAGGAGAACCAAAGACCTCCTGAGAATAGTCTTGGTGAGGCAGCTTATTGGTAATAAGTCATATTTGGGGTAAACAGGAGGCATTAGTCAGTGTTTAACAGACCAGGTGATTGTTTTGATTAACCTCTTCTCTAACATATAAGTCACGAAGGCCTCAGGTCCATGTTGTGATATTTATGTTATTTGATTTATTACAATTAACTTTTATATTTATGACTATATATTTTGTATATTTAAAATCTAACAATCGGCGCTCCACAACCCTGAAAACGCAGCCGTTAAAGAGCAGAACCTGAACTGCTCAGCAATAAATACAAATACAAGGAAGAGATAACAGCGCTGTGATTCGGGTATATGTGTAAATATATAGGGAATATATAACAATAATGTTACAAAATATATCCCTCAATAAAATTTGAAAAATAGCTTAGATGGCTGAAAACAACACCAGTGTATATATCAAAACATTTATTTAAAAATAAATAAATCAGATAACGAAAATGAGAAATAAAGAATATATAATAAATAAATAGAAATTTAAAAAATATCATCCACATGAAATAATCAAAACAGATAGTAAACTATCATAAAATGCCCACTGTGAGAAATAGCAATATAATATGCATAGGCTGTGTAAATCCTCGGATAAAGATGTAAAAACAGACAAAGATACACTCGTGCACTAATACTAATAGCAGGAAATACTGGCAGGAATTACCCAACTTCTTGAAGGGAGAAAAACAGTCCTCCTGTGTAGCAAAAGTTTCCTGATATAAATAAACAACACCGGGTGGCCAGCCCGATGTTGCTAGATGGTTTAGCAGACTCCAAAGCAGCAGACCATGCTAGGAAGCCGTCCTCAATGGTGTCCAGACAAAGTTGCAGGTACCGGACCCGACGTCCAACTCGAGAGACGACCGTCACGGTACGTATCAGCAATGAGAGACAGCAGCTCCGGTGTTTGGCACAAGTAAGTATCCAAAACAGTCTGGCAACAGTAAGAGTGGAGGCTCCAGCAGCAGGTCAAAAAAGGAGTCAAGCACGTGTATCTCACAGTATGCGGGCAGCAGAGCAACGCGTTTCGTGACGTAATCAGTCACTTCCTCAGGCTAATCATGCAAGGGTAATCGCTCCTCTTTTATAGTGGGGCTTAATTAAAGATACATCAGTATCAATGGTGTATACCCTGCATTAGACAAAACGTGGAGAAAGGAATGAAAAAAATAAAAAAAGAGTGTACGATGCATAGATATGACAGAATAACTAAGCAGTTATTAGTATACAAGGTAATAAGAAATAATAATAATAATAGAGATCATACGTTATAATATAAAATACACTGGTGTTGTAAAATATACAATTCATCATAATAAGGAGCCTAGACGTAACAAAATAACGTCATGGAGTGGAAGGGAGCCTCAAAGGTATCCCCAATGACCAAAGTTGAGAATTGAATAAGTAACTATTACATCAATATTCACAAAATCGTACATAAATAAATTATACATATATAAATTAAAAATCCATACATAGAGTATTCATAAGAGATATACATATATCGGCATCAATCTGAAGAACAGAAAAATATTCCAGTATCATTCTCTGTATACTTCTGACATATGGTAAGTGTACATTACAATATCGCATACAACTACATAAAGTGTGCATACAATGCACTAAATCGCATGTGACATTATTTGATCAAATAGCAAAGGAAAAGGAATTTTTAAATTTTAAGACAGAGGCAAATCTGGAATACTGAGTTAGATGTTAAATTAAATAAATGTGATAAGTCACCATAGCATAGTTAAGAGAAGGGGGAGGAGGGAAAAAAGGGGGGCAGAAAACAAAAAATCAAAAGTCAAGAAATAGGAATCAAAAAATAAATTAAATTTAGAAACCCAGAGAGGTAAATTCAAGGGCCTCGTTCAACCCATCAGGTGTGAGGGACCGTAGATTGAAGATCCACCTCATCTCCTGGCGGCACAGAGACCTGAATCTATCTCCCCCTCTCTGAGCAGGCTCAATCACCTCTATTACCATAACCTGAAGGCCATCCGGGCTACCATTATGGGCCTGATCAAAGTGCCTAGATACACTATGAGTAGAGCACCTATTCAGAATATTCCGGCGATGCTCACGGAATCTATCTCTCAGAGGCCGAATAGTGCGTCCCACATATTGTAAGGCGCAAGGGCACTGTAAGAGATAGATTACGTAGCTCGAACTACAATTGGCAAAGGACTGAAGTTCAAAGGTTTGGCCAGTAACAGATGATTGAAAAGAATGCACCTTATTGGAAATGTAGCCACAAGTGAGGCAGCGTGAGCTGCCGCACCTGTAGCATCCCATGGGTTTAGGTGGTAACCATTGTAACATTCCCATTTCAGGTAAAGATTTCTTAGGGATAGGTTTCAACATACTTGGTGCCAGGAGGTTCTTAAGACTCCTATTCTTTCTATGGATAATCCGTGGTTGGCTACTAAGGATTTTCTTGAGAATGGGGTCACTCAACAAAACCTGATAATTCCTATTTATAATTTTCCTAATAGTATCAGACTTCCTATTAAAGGTGGAAATAAACATGACTGATTCTCCTAGTTCCTCCCTTTCCTTTCTGTTCCCATCAATCCGTTTATTCTCCCTAGAGAATAAAAGCTGATCACGATCTATTGTGTTCACTTCGGATAAGGCTTGTTGTAGAAGGGGTTGAGGATAACCTCTAGCCTGAAATCTATCCAATAGACCTCTAGCTTGAGAGAGGAAATCATCTGGTTGTGAACAATTTCGCTTGACCCTGCACAGTTGACCCTTGGGTATATGTTTTACCCAAGGCCGATGATGACCACTGGTGAAATGAAGGAAATTGTTCACGTCAACAGGCTTAACATGGGTTTTGGTCATGATCCTTCCTCCCTCGACAAACAGAGTCAGATCTAGGAAGTCGATGGTGGAGTCACTCCATGTTAAAGAAAAATGTAGATTATAATTATTGCTATTAAGAAAAGCCAAAAAATCTTGTATGGAAAAATAACGCGTGTCCCAAATAATAAAGAGATCGTCGATGTACCTCCCATATAGCACCAGACTCGCCCCACGATTTTGTGAATATTGATGTAATAGTTACTTATTCAATTCTCAACTTTGGTCATTGGGGATACCTTTGAGGCTCCCTTCCACTCCATGACGTTATTTTGTTACGTCTAGGCTCCTTATTATGATGAATTGTATATTTTACAACACCAGTGTATTTTATATTATAACGTATGATCTCTATTATTATTATTATTTCTTATTACCTTGTATACTAATAACTGCTTAGTTATTCTGTCATATCTATGCATTGTACACTCTTTTTTTATTTTTTTCATTCCTTTCTCCACGTTTTGTCTAATGCAGGGTATACACCATTGATACTGATGTATCTTTAATTAAGCCCCACTATAAAAGAGGAGCGATTACCCTTGCATGATTAGCCTGAGGAAGTGACTGATTACGTCACGAAACGCGTTGCTCTGCTGCCCGCATACTGTGAGATACACGTGCTTGACTCCTTTTTTGACCTGCTGCTGGAGCCTCCACTCTTACTGTTGCCAGACTGTTTTGGATACTTACTTGTGCCAAACACCGGAGCTGCTGTCTCTCATTGCTGATACGTACCGTGACGGTCGTCTCTCGAGTTGGACGTCGGGTCCGGTACCTGCAACTTTGTCTGGACACCATTGAGGACGGCTTCCTAGCATGGTCTGCTGCTTTGGAGTCTGCTAAACCATCTAGCAACATCGGGCTGGCCACCCGGTGTTGTTTATTTATATCAGGAAACTTTTGCTACACAGGAGGACTGTTTTTCTCCCTTCAAGAAGTTGGGTAATTCCTGCCAGTATTTCCTGCTATTAGTATTAGTGCACGAGTGTATCTTTGTCTGTTTTTACATCTTTATCCGAGGATTTACACAGCCTATGCATATTATATTGCTATTTCTCACAGTGGGCATTTTATGATAGTTTACTATCTGTTTTGATTATTTCATGTGGATGATATTTTTTAAATTTCTATTTATTTATTATATATTCTTTATTTCTCATTTTCGTTATCTGATTTATTTATTTTTAAATAAATGTTTTGATATATACACTGGTGTTGTTTTCAGCCATCTAAGCTATTTTTCAAATTTTATTGAGGGATATATTTTGTAACATTATTGTTATATATTCCCTATATATTTACACATATACCCGAATCACAGCGCTGTTATCTCCCTTATATTTTGTATATTTAGCATGTCAGTAAACAGAGAATACCCACATGAATCATAACAAACTTTTTCAATTTCATTATACATAACACTGGACTAATCCTGCTCTTCTATATGGATGACTGGGGAAAAGAACATAACCTAATTGTGCTTGGCAGTTTTGTGATATAGAAAGTGACAGCAGATAAGTGCCACAATCAAGAAATACAAAATGAATAGTGTGCTATTGATGTCAATCAATAATAAACCTTTATTCAAAAAATGCATATATCTCATTCGATGCAAATACTTTCTGAAGACACCAAAGGAGAAACGCATCAAAGGCTATTTTAATTATTTTTATCAGCAAGGCACTCTTTGTATACCACGGTGAACAATACTATTATTTTGTCCATATACTAAAATGGAAGAATTTCCCTAAAAGAGACGATCGTATACTCTCTACTAAAATGGAAGAATTTCCCTAAAAGAGACGATTGAATACTCTCTGCCGCTGCAAGCTCTATAGCAATTTGGAGGAACAGGAACCATCGGGAAGGTGAGGCTGTTTTCTACCGGTAAAATCTATTGGCGACACAGCAGGATTACCCTTAGAAGTTGGCTTCACCGAACAGCGTGCACCAAGCCTATAAAAAGTAAACTGTAACCTCATTTGAAACATTGTTTCAAGCAGTGGATATAAAGTCTATATCGGAGGACAGCAACACAGTGTGAGTTGACTACGTATATACCAACCTCAGTATTATTAATATTATTGTCATCTTCAGCACAAATATGGCTGGGATTTGGTTTTTAAAAGGCATTAATACCATCAAAATGATCAGTTAAAGGCACATTTTTTTCATTGGACTGTTTACAGGACCTAATATTGTGCTTTGATCATTTACCTTTAATATCGATCTGCCTGATCCTTACCATTATACTGGAATACCTGCTGTTCATCATAATACAGACATTGGGCCAAATCCAGAACAACGCTTGTGAGCGAATTTATGCGTGGCAGAGACGTAAAATCGCGTTTTGGTAAGTACTGCGCATGTGCACCATAGAAAATATGCTCCGTAACGTAGCGTAAATGTGAACGTATGGGCCATTCACGTATGTGTCACGTAAATCCTTACATGTGGGCATGCCAATTTTATGTGAGTCTAAAATACCTTTGAAATACGCTATGTAAGCAGGGGTTTGTATTTAAAGTGTACAGTGTGGGCGTGCTTAGCTGCGTAAATACATGTTGCACATACTTACGTGAGCGGATGACATCGGTTACGTGGGCAAAAGTTAAGGTAGGGTTTGGAAAGCGCGTGTAAATACGCTACGCGAGGAAATGTATTGCAAGCGGCGTTCTGGATCTACCCCATTGATTCTAATTGCCTATCAGACATCTACACTCTGCTAATTTGTATAAGAAGGTCTAATTGCTTATATCAATTTATTTCAAAAACTGATCTGTGTCCATGGTAGAATTATTAAGGGGCCCCTTTAAACATCATCAGTACCTTCCTGAACTATTATCGATTTATATCTGTTTTTATGGTATATGTGTATTTGCATTGAATGAGATATATGCATTTTTTTAATAAAGGTTTATGTTTGGGTATTGTTTGATTACAGTACACTGATAGGTGCTGGAGTTTTGTATTCAGGGTTATCCCTAGAATACATTTCTTATTGATTTAAGTGCCACAATCAGCCTGCCCACTGACCTTCCACAACAGACCACACTTGCATAATGACCCTCAGGGCCAAATTTACTAAGCCGCAGGTTTGGAAAATTGGAGATGTTGCCCATAGCAACCAATCAGATTTTGGCTGACATTCTCTATTATATAAAAAAAAAAGTGAGAGCTAGAATCTGATTGGTTGCTATAGGAAACATCTCTACTTTTATAAACCAGCAGCTTAGTGGCCCTCTGTCTGCATTCCGATTTTATCATCCATATTTCAGTGGGGTCTGTTTGCCATAATCAGCATTGTGGCTAAAGTGGTAAACACTTCTGCCTCACCATGTTGCAGTCATGAGTTTGTTTCCCAGACAAGGCCTTATCTGTGGTCAGTGTGTATGCTCTCCCTCAGGCTGATCCAGAGACAGTAAAAAATAAGCAAATCTGCACCTTGGCAAACAAAACCATGTTTAACTGTAGGGGGAGGCAAAGGTACAAATAGAACAAATTATGGGTGATGTTTTGTAGCTAAACTCTAAATTGGAGTTTAAAACTAAAGCTGTTCTGTATTTGTGTGTAATAAGCTGAATCAGGCAGTATTTGCCCAGCATGCATAAAAGTTATTTTGCAACCCTCACTTTGCAACAAAGGGCCATATCCAGAGCTACGTTTCCATTACGTTTTCTAGCGCAGCATATTTACTATGCACTCCCCTTGGTCGTACGTATTTCAGCCGTGTTACGCTTTCCAAACCCTACCTTAACTTTTCCAAACGTAACTCCTGTCAGCCATATTGGCTGCATGTACTTATGCAGCTAAGCACACCCATACTTTAAATGCCTCACCCCACCTCCAAAGCGTAATTATGTCTGTCGTATGGCTGCCACGCACCTTTGTGCGTAGTTACGATGATGATACATGTCTGGCCCTTACACTCTGAGCTACGTGTCATAACATCTGCCGCGTGCATGCGTAGTAAGTACTAATGGGCGCTTTTACGCTAGCGGAAATTCACAGGCGCATGGAGTTCTGGATCTACCCCATAGTCTTTCCAGCTGCAGGTTTGAACCTTTGGTGCAATTGCTCCTAGATCCGGCTCAGCCCACCAGTCTGCGACTGCCTGTGTGTTAGGGAATTTTGACTGTATGCTCCAATGGGGCAGGGGCTGTATTACAGTGCTGCAGAATTATATAAATAATAGCTGATGATAAACTTAGCTGGATCCAATTTAATGTTTTCAAAAATTACATTATTGCTTCAATTTTTTTGTAAGGTGCTTTTCATATTCTGCAATGCTTTTCACTATGGTCAAAGGTACTTCTGGAAGTTGAAGGTTAAAATATGTGCACCATAGTGGTAATTAGTATCCCTGAGTCCCTGAGACCCACAGCTGCTCTGTGATAATGTGATGGATATGTGGATTACCTTGGGATTCACCTGCGTCTATTGACCTAGTGTGTGTAAACGTGAATCAGGTCCTAAGAGAAGAAAGTTACTTTAAGGCTAAACCATGTTGACTATAGGGGAGTCATATTTCATCTGTTGCAAAAACCATTAGAGTTGAGAGGGGGCATTTCCTAGCCCAAGTCTAAATAACAGTGTAAAAGAAAAGCTGGTCAGTATCTGTGTCCAATAAGCAACAGCAAAGTATTCTCCCTGCATGTAAAGAATAACATTAATTTGAATCCCCCCTGAAATTAACATGGTTTTGCTCAGGTGTAACTTTTCTCTCTTATGTTCAAACTCTGAATCAGGGCCATGGCCTGTACTTGGAATTTAACTTTCAAACAAAAATCACAGATAATGGGACACTACCATAAGCAATGATACACACCAGCATCTACATCCCGACACTTAGGGCATGTCTGTGTTTTCCCATAACATAGGGCTGTATTCAGAGATCCGCTTTTGCGGGAAATTCCCTGCGTATTTTTAGGATCGGACGAACTGCGCATGCGCAGTACTAAATTTACGCTATATGCGTTGATTTTACGCACGGAAGTCCATTAGGCACGGACATGTGAATCACACTTTGGAACATACGTACGGAGGGGCGTGGTTGTAATCTGTCCGGAGAAAGATACGTGAAGAGTGGGTGGGGGGAGGCATTTAAATGAGCACTTGAGGGCCCGTTTAGTTAGATACGCACATACATAAGTATTATACGCACATAAAATCAAACTAAAAGATCAAGGGACTCGTAAGTCTCCAGCAACCCGTCTGTGTGAGGGGAGTGCATGGGTGTTGCCTTGCAACGTCTGTGCGTATAATTGCGAACCTTTCACTGACGGATCTCTGAATACGGTCCATAAACCTTGTAAACTATATTTTCCGCCAGAGATTTCCTTGCTGCACCCCTACCCAGCTGACTTATCCCAAAAAAAAGGTGGTTTTAGGACACATCTTGCTGGCGGCAAAAGCTGCAATTGGACTACCCTTTCCCCACCAATAAGAAAAGTTGTTACTAAAATGAGCTTTTGTCTCCTTTCATGAAGGTTTTATTGTAGGGAATATATTTCTAGGCAAGTGTTACGGGACTGACCCACCAAGGTGCAGAGTCTAACTATCAGGTGGTGTTCGCCAGAACTCCTGATGGTGGGGATGGACTTGGCTGCGCTCCAACAGCAGGTCATGGTCCTTAGTGGACAGTCCCGCAGAGGAGAGAGAAAGTAGACCAGAAGACTACAAGAAGAAGCCAACAATACAGGACTGGAAGCTAGAGGACGAACCTGAGACTAAGAAAAATTGACAAGCAGAACAAGCAGTATACTAGAAGAAAATGTAAGTCTGCAATGGCAGTACCAAACAGGGAGAATATTAGGTAAGTACCAATGCTGCACAGTATAGGGCCAGACAGGCTGGTGTACAGGAGAGCCAAGTAAGGTAAGTACAAGTAAAAGCACAATACTGGCCAGGCAAGCAGGCATGCTGGAGAGGGAGCTTAGGTAAGTACCATAACTGCACAGTATTGAGCCAAACAGGCTGGCGTACAGGAGAGCCAGGGAAGGTAAGTACAAATGAAAGCACAATACTGGCCAAGCAAGCTGGCATGTTGGAGAGGGATCTTAGGTAAGTATCAGAGCCACACAGTATTTTGCCAGACAGACTGTCGTGCAGGAGATCCAGGGAAGGTGGAAAGTGCAGGTACAAGAAAGAAAACAGGTATAAGGACAAAAGTGGAAAAACAAACAAAACAGCAACGGAGGTGGAGAGCAAAGAGACTTGCAACACAGGAGGAACACAGGAGGAACAGAAAAGGAACCAGCGGGAGAAAAACACAAATAAGGCAACTGCACACTGACAGGAGACTGAGGACCAGATTCTCAGTTGAGAATTTTTCTTCTTACGAGGGTACTTATACGTGCAGAGCTAGTAACTCTTTTATGCTTTCTACATACCAATTTGTTACATAGATTGTAAACTATGTAACAAAATGGTACATAGATTGAGTAAAAGTGTTACCACGCATGCATAGTAGCTCTGCACATATAAGTAGGCTTGTAAGAAGAAAAATTCTCAACTGAGAATCTGGTCCTGAGATCACAAGACTGGAACAAACTGCAGGCACACACAAGGTAAAATCTCACGCTCTCACCGGCGTTCACGTGTTGGGACTCTAGGGATTTAATGAGGCAGCATCCAATCAGCGGGCAAGATGTAAGAAGGGGCTGGCGACAAAATCAGTTGGATGCTCAGCTGTAACGAAGAAAGCTGGGTGCGAGGAGAGGCAAGCCACAGCACAGGGAAACGATTGGCTGGCATTCAGATCACCTAGAAATTATCTGGATGCATAGCCCTGTGGCAGGGGAAGACAGGAGGCGGCAATACAATCCACACTGACACCAGCGTGTAACTGCAAGGTACATCATCATCTCACAGAGACTCTTTTTTGAAAACTGAAATTCTTTAGAGCTGTAAACATAATTGTACATTTGGTGTGATTTTTTCTGAAGTCTTGAGTGCTATCACTGGGCCCTTTCTACACTATGGGACCCCATATTAAATCATGGTATCTTAGATATAGCCATTAATATTTGATAGAAAGGCAGAAAAAGTAGGGAACCCTGGTAATAATAATACAACCACTTCTGCCAGGAGGGTCTACCAACATTCCTTGGGTTTCTGAGCACAAATAGAGAAGGGTTAAAAAGGCACTGTTGTACCCTTAAAATAATGGGGAAATAAGAGAACACTGATAAGTCTTTATAGGCAGTGCCGGATTTAGAGCATTGTGGGCCTGGAGCTGAAAATGATCAAGGGCCCACACTATATAGTATGCTTTGGAGGAGAATTCCAGTCCCTGACATTCATCCTTATGCATTGGGTGGCCTTGAGATCTGCAGTGTGTGGGGGCCTATTTTCAGATGAAGGTCTGGGACTGAAGTTCCATTAGCCCCATTGCTAATTTGGCCCTGTCTATAGGGTCCAAAAGTCCTGGTCAATGTCTCTGTACATCAAGGCGCATAAAATCTGTAGTTGTGTCAATGGTGTATTAGGATTGAAATTATTCCATAAATAACTCCCAAATAGCGGGAAGTGATAGGAAAAAAAGAATTGTATCAGTTTCATAACCCTCAGGGGAGAGCTTGCTGGAGACATTGGCTGCATGGGGATAACGCATTTTGGGTACAGTGTGCCCCATTACATCATAGCAGGGTTGGAGGCTTTTTATGAGAACAGTCCTTCTGGTAGAAAAGTCATTTAAAGGATTGATTGCAGATGATTTTATTCGGCTGGGAACAGAGATATGATATAGAGGAATAGCAGTTATTTGCTACTGATTGTAGACATTCTCTTATAAGCAATTACGATAATAGGTGAAAATAATAAGGTATCTCTTATTCCCTTTTTGTGTTGGGGAAATAAATGGAGCGTAGGAGCTAAAAAATTAATTATAGTAATAATAGTAGTAATAGTAAATAATTCAGATGACTCCATAAAATTAGCAGGGGTTTTTAAACCAGTAAGTTGGTTAGTCAGCATCCTCCATGAATTATAAATGCTCAGAATCAAAAGTGCATATGCTTAATTTGCAGTTAAGAGGTTGTTGCAGAATAGTTATGATTTATCTGTCATGATAGTAATACATAAGGTCTACTAGATTGGAAATAATACTAGTTAATTTGGCCTTTCAGCAGTGGTGTCACAAGGGGGTGTGGGGGGTGCAGACCACATCGGGTGTTAGTCTTGAAATGGGGTGAAGGAGTCTCCACTTCGTCACCCCCCATCAGCAGTTGAGAGAGACAGCACCTGGCTGGCTCAGTGCATTAACAACAGCCAGTTAGGCACTGTCAGCGTTGGAGAACACATCTCATCCACAGCAGCTCCTTCTAGCTAAGTGACGCTGGTGTAGCCACAAGGTCATGCCAGTGTCGTACAGTGAGAAGAGAGCCTCGGAGGAGAAAAGAGCAAGAGAAGATCCGGCCAGCTCAGACAAGGTAAGTGACAGAAAACATATAAAGGGGCTGCAAGTGGGGGCTACAATGATGGATGGGACATACAAATGGGGGCTACAATTAAGGCTGGAGCATACAAGTGGGGTCCATATTAATGGCTGGGGCATACAAATGGGGGCTATATTAATGGCTGGGGCATACAAGTGCGGTCTACAATGATGGCTGGAGCATACAAGTAGGGGCTACAGTGATGGCTAGGGCATACAAGTGGGGGCTACAATTATGGCTGAGACATACAAGGGGGCCACAATGATGACTAGGACATACAAGGGGGGGAGCTGCAATGATGGCTGAGACATCCAAGGGGGGCTGCAGTGATGGCTGGGACATACAAGGGGGGCTGCAATTATAACTGGGGCATACAAGGTGGGCTGCAATCGCTGGGGGATACTTTTTTACTTTAACCACTTTTAACTATGTAAATTACCATTACATTGAATAACTGGAATTATCATTTATGAGTGACAGTTCCAAAAACATTACTGTGAAAGGACACCATGATTTTCACCAACCTTAGTGATGCCACTGCCTTTTAGGAAGTTGCATCTCAATCAAATGTTAAATTTTAATCATGGGGGGGGAAGGTATGGAAAGGGGATCAATATCAGCATGGGTGGGGAAACCTCTTTTGATATTCCTAATGTGTTCGACCCATTTTAAAACATCAATGTCATCTTTGCCACCTACAGTCATACCACCCTGTATGAATCCAACTCCGTCTGATCTTGAAAGCCATACAAGATTGGGCCGTGCCAGTTCCGGTAGGGAGACCTCCTAGGAATACCAGGTACTGTATGTGAACTAAGAGCGATTTGACTGTTGACCTGAGTATAATAATATGGTTCTAATTATCAAAACACTAAAGACTACTTAATTATTTACTATCATAATTGATCTCCTTCCCATATCCCCCCCATGATTGAAATTCAATATTGATTGTGATGCACCTTCCTAAAAGAGCTGACATGTGTTGCCAAGGGAACTAGTACATACCTTTTATATGTTATTTCCGATACAGTAGACCATGGGGATCACTACCATCACACATACATCATAACTTTTCTGCAACAACCTCTTAACTGCAAATTAAGCATATAGACTTTTGATTCTGAGAATTTATAATTCATGAAGGATGCTGACTAACCAACTTACTGGTTACAAACCCCTGCTAATTTTATGGTGTCCGCTGAATTATTTACCTATGTTCAATTCACAGAACTCCTTTATGATTACTCTATAAAAATGTATCGCAACAATTTTCAATTATTTTTATGAAGCGTTTAATTCAGAATTCAGATTACTTGTGCAACAAAGTAAACACACTTTAGTGCCTAAAAAAACAGTTAGATAACTGAATACTAGGCAGCTTGGGATGGATCCAGACTTAAGTAAGTGCTTGAAATTAGTTACTCCTGGGCTAACCCATGTTGATTGCATATGACTCCCCTGCAATCAACATGGTTTAGCCCAGGAGTAATTAATTTCAAGCACTTACTTAAGTCTGGATCCAGCCCCTTGTCTCAAGACAAGTTAGCTTGTCAATATAAAAAACAAAATAAATAAGTAAAAAATTAGACTTTAGCGCCATAAAAAATAATAAAAATATCTATATAGACTCCTTAAAATCCATAGTGATTTGATAACAATTTATTCATTTATTATGACATGATTGATTAGACACATGATAAATAACACAAACATGCTAAATAATTGCACTCTATTCCTAGGCCATAAATATAATTGATCAATTAAGTTAATTAAACCAATGTCTATTATTTATCAAACAAAAGGTGAATGGTAAGTAGAGCTCTAGAACAAAACCAATGAATATGAAACATATTAATTCAATTTAGGTGGGCCAAAGTAATCCAAGGCTTGTGTATGAAAAATGAGCACGCTGTGCCACAGTGAATAGATCAGAGGAAAATTTCTACAACCAGGTTTTTCACTGAAATGTAGCCACAAATGGATTCAAATAAATATTTTGCAAGCCTCGAAACGTGAGAGCTGATAAATATGTGTAATTGGTCAAGTTGCAATATGCTGGTAGGAAAGCCAAAATAAGTAGGAGTCTAGGCAATACATCTTAATAGCTATCAATATGTTATAATTGGTGAATAGGTTGATGTTTATTGCAGCCGTAGTATCTTGATAAACAAATCAAACACGTGGAAGCCCAAATAATTGGTCTCACTCACCGAGGAAAGAGGAAAATTAGTTTCCATAGTATTTCTTATCCGCAGATGAACTGATGTTTTTAATGATGATAGATTTAGGCAGGGAGATAGTTTGGACCGTGGCCTTTGGTATAAACAAATGAGCATGGAGACAACGGAGCAATGGTTTCAATGATGGAGCTTACTCATGATACTGTTTAATATAGAACACTTGCGGTCCTGTCAGTAGAATGGAATAAGCAGGTACGGAGACAGGGCTCCAGCCCTGATAATCAGTGTTGCTCCTACCGATGTTTAGTTATCAGTTACGTCCAAATTCACTAGAAATACTTGAAATTGATATCAAACTCTTTCAGATGATTTATAATTCCACTGAAAATGGCAAAGGAAATAGATAGTCCCAAATTGAGATGAATATAATGGCATGAACTATAAAAACAACCTTACGCGTTTCATCATTAGCTGTGATTTCTTCAGAGGGGAAGTCAATGCTTGCAGAATATTTATTTAAATCCATTTGTGGCTACATTTCAGTAAAACCTTGGTTGTGGAAATTTTCCTCTGATCTATTCACTGGAGCACATTGGGGTAGATCCAGAACTACGTTTGCCGTACGTTTATTCGCGTAGCATATTTTCGTGTGCGTATGTTCTATACACTCCCCTAGAAACACCCATTGAACGTATGTATTTTGTCAAGATACGCTTTTCAAACCCTACCTTAACTTTTGGCAAAGTAACCGCAGTGATACGCAAACGTACGTATGGGCAACACGAATTTACGCAGCTAAGCACGCCCATACTGTACACTTTAAATACAAACCCCCGCCTACTTAACGTATTTCAGACGTATTTTGGATTCACGTAAAATTGACACGCCCACACGTATTTACATGACACATACGTGAATGGCCCATACGTTCAAGTATTTACGTGACACATACGTGAATGGCCCATACGTTCACAATTACGCTACGTTACTAAGCGTATTTTCTATGGTGCGCATGCGCAGTACTTACCAAAAGGCGATTTTACGTCTCCGCAACGCATAAATTCGCTCACAAGCGTTGTTCTGGATCTGGCCCATTGTGCTTATTTTTCATATACACATAAATTGGATTAATACGTTTCATCTTCATTGGTATTGTTCTAGAGCTCTACTTACCATTCTGCTTTTATCTCATTAATATTGAACATTGGTTTTAATTAATTTAATTGATCAATTCGATTTATGGCCTAAGAATAGAGAACCTAATTCAGAGTATCGCATCCGTGTGAAATTCACACGGATGCGATGCCTCTTTTTAAAACTGCTAATGAGCTAAATGCGCAAGGAAGTCGTATTGCTGGCGGATTTTATGGTATCCGCCAGAATACGATTCTGACTAAAAAAATGGGTGTGTCAGAATATTTAAATGAGAAAAGCTCCACTTTTCTCATTTAAATACCCCGTGCACACTGGTTCGGTGAATACAGAGCAATCCCTACGATTCCACCATCTCAGGGATGGTGGAATCGTAGGGGTAGCTCACCGGAGCGGAAATAAAAAAGTAAAAAAAAAAAGCACTTTTAGTTTTAAAATTAACCCCTTCTCCCCGCCTGTCCCACCGCAACCTATGTTAAAAAATTAAATAAATAAAGTCCAGGCCGACAGGGTATACTGCCGCTAGTAGAACTACAAACACAAGCATGCCCATGAATGACAAGGCATGCTTGCGTTTGTAGTACTAGTATCGGCAGCGTGCCCTGCCCTAAATCCTTACACATGCCATATCTCATTAATATTGAACATTGGTTTTAATTAATTTAATTGATCAAATCGATTCATGGCCTAGGAATAGAAGACCTAATTCAAAAAATAAAATAAAAATAATAATAAAAGTGCCCCTTTATTATTTTTTTGGGGAGAGGGCACTGTATGTTTTTTTTTAAATAAATGGGCATGTGTAGCGATTTGGGGCAGGGCATGCTGCCGATACTAGTACTACAAACGCAAGCCTGCAATACATGATTAAAACTAGGGAGGGGGGCCTGCAATACATGATTAAAACTAGGAAGGGGGGCCTGCAATATCTAATTAAAACTGGGCAGGATGGCCTGCAATATCTAATTAAAACTGGGGAGGGGGGCCTGCAATACATGATTAAAATTAGGGAGGTTGGGCTTGCAATATCTAATTAAAACTGGGGAGGGGAGCCTGCAATACCTAATTAAAACTGGAGAGGTGGGCCAAACTTCGCCTAGGGTGCCCAGGGACCTAGCACCAGCTCTGTACGGACGCTAGATCCATGGCTCATTTCTGACGTTCTTACACATACGGCCGCCGTAAAAACGACGGCCGTAGGGCTGGATCAGCCCCAAGCTGTATAAATTAGTCAAGTTCTTGAGCAAAGTGACCCCAAGATAAGTGAAAGAATGTTGTTAGTATTAAATAATATAATGCTATATCCCGAAAACCACAAGCGCTAGCATGTCCTGTCATCAAGGGCTTGCTGTGGCCTGTTATGTCCCCAGTAGTAATCTAATAAAATAAGGGGTCAGCCTGTTACAGTAAAAAAATAATTAGGGGAAAAAATGTAAGAATAAATAAAATCATACTTACCTGCTTTGAAACGATCTTCATCTGTAAAATGTGCAGAAATACGTAACTCTAAATAGACCATAGAAAAAATGGGAAGTTGTTATTTTATTGTGGTTCTCCAAGCGCCAGCATGCCCTAGTATCCATGGGCATACTGGAACTTATAGTACTACAACAATTAGCATGCCCTGCAGTTGTCATATTTGGGGTAGTTATTATTTATACCAGCAGGGGGGGAGGGGTTCAAATTAGTTTACATTTTTTTTTTATAAAAAATTAAAAAATGTTAACTCAAAAACAGCCTAAACTTTGTTTGGGCTGCGCCACTGTAACGCGCGGCCTAAGCTTTTACGGCTCCAACTGTGGGTATTAAAAGACTGCCCATTTTTTCTACGGTCTATTCAGAGTTGTGTGTTACTGCTGAAACGTGCACTCTTGATAGGACGTTTACCAGATCTGAACTACTAACCCGTAAAACTCTGAATCAGGTCCAAGGAGTTCTTCAGCAGAGACTATTAATTAATACAAATTTAGGAAGAACAAACCGCAAAACAACTGTGATCTATAAATAAATTAAAAGTCATTTAATTTGTAACACAATCCAAATCAATAAACTATGTGTGGAGCATAGGAAAGTATAGGAAAACAACATTAATCATCTGCTAATGGGCCAGAACTCAGGTGCTGGTAAAGAGTTCCATTAGACAATGGACCAGATCCAGAACAACGCTTGTGAGCGAATTTACGCGTGGCGGAGACGTAAAATCGCCTTTTGGTAAGTACTGCGCATGCGCACCATAGAAAATACGCTCAGTACCTTAGCGTAATTATGAACGTATGGGCCATTCACGTATGTGTCACGTAAATACTTACGTGTGGGCGTGCCAATTTTACGTGAGTCCAAAATACGTCTGAAATACGCTAAGTGGGCGGGGGTTTGCATTTAAAGTGTACAGTATGGGCGTGCTTAGCTGCGCAAATACGTGTTGCTGTTACACGCTGTTACTTACCTCTCCTGGTCCTCTGCGCCGCATCTGTCACTTCCGCATCTCTCCCTTCGCTCCATGCTGCTGCCAACATGCCGATCACGGCATGTAAACAATGAACACGTGGGAGCTGGCCAGAGCATGGGGCGGCCGCGCGCTCTGCATGACGTCATTCATCCTGGCTGTTGACGTTCCTCATTGGTGGTCAGTAACTGCTAGCCTATCAGGGGTTAGCAGTCTCTTTATAGTCCAGGCTCATTATCAGATAGCTGCCGGTTATAGACTCTGTTTTCAGTATCTGTGCCTGCCTTGTATTTTGCTCTTGCTTGTTTCATTGCTTCCTGAGTGCCCTCCATTATCCTGCCTTGATCCTTGCCTGTTACCCCCCTTGTACCAACTCCTTCTCTCCCACCTTGTTGCCATATACCTTTTGTTCTGATTCCCTGCCTTCTCCTGTGAGCCTGTGTTTGTGCCCTCTGGGCAGTTGGTTTGAGTGTGTGAGAGTGTGCGTTTGAGTAAGTCCCAGTTTGTCAGTCAGTCTTGTTTGTCCTGTGATCCCTTTCTAGTCTGCCGTCTCTGTTTAATGTTTATTGTGGTTTGTCTTAGTCCAGCCTCTTCTGGTACTACTATTGCTTTCTACCCGCTTTATCTGATCCATTCACTGCTGCCCCGTTTCCCTCTTCCAGGTAATCTCTAAGGGGAGTAACCTGACGGATTCCTACCAACTCCAGTCTATCCCTACCATTTGGGGCTCTAGCGAACACCCGGTCCGACATCAGGTTCTACAAACTGGTGAGTTACTTGGCTTCCTCTTTCTCTCTTTCTGGTCACCTTGGTTCTCTGTCGAGGTAAACCCGGGGTACCAGTACACCTACATCTACCTTTCCAGACGGCCACCTCGGTTCTCAGTTTAGGTAAATCCGGCGGTGCCGTAACAGTTGCACATACATACGTGGCGGATCACTGCGGTTACGTTGGCAAAAGTTAAGGCAGGGTTTGAAAAGCGTATCTTGACAAAATAAGTACATTCAAGGGGTGTGCCTAGGGGAGTGTATAGAAGGTACGCACACGAAAATACGCTACGCGAGTAAACGTACGGCAAACGTAGTTCTGGATCTACCCCAATGTTAGTAAATGCTGTCCTGGTAAATTAACACAACATGGAATAATAGCAGGAACACTGTAGTTGTCACTGCAAAAGATTAGGTTGCAAGAATGTTAGTATTGCTTTAGTCACCAAATGTTACATTTTAGAAAACTAGACGGCTTAAAGACCATCTTCTAAAAAGTAAAATAAATAAAAAACACTAAAGCTGGCCATACACTAGGACGATTATCGATCCCAGCAGAGGGTGGCCCGTTATCGGCACCATACACCTCTCCTGCTTTGACCGATAAACCTAGCAGAAGAGGGGGGGTGGGCCTAGGCCAGTGCAGCAGATCTATATGTATATAAAGTATAGTTCAAAGGTGTCAGAGCAGCATAGTACATAGATCTGCAGCAGCGGCCAGTGCAGGGAGTAGTAGAGACAGGGATCAGCCGAAGCCGTGCTCCACACAGAACGGCTTCGGCTAACCAGTGGAGGGAGATACTAAGGATCATATTCACACTTAAGAAAGTTCTGCTTTTTCCGTGCGTATTTTTAGGATCGGTTAAACTGCGCATTAGTAGTAACTTTTTTATGTAAACTACGTAGGATTTCGGTACGGAAATCCATTAGGCACGGATTTCAAATCCGTGCTTAGTGAGGTATGTACAGAGGGGCATGGTAGTCCTCTGTAAGTAGGAAGTTACATGAAAGTGGGTGGAGGGAGGCATTTAAATAGCCTATTAAGGTCACGGTTTAGAATGTAAGCACATACCTAAGCAACTTAAGCACAAATATACGATGTCTCTGATGAAATCTCTGTTCGAGAAGAAACGCGTCAGCCCGTTTTGCTGGGCTCGCATTGCAATTTATTTACTGAGACTCTACAAAGATTGCTAGTGCTGTTACTGACAAGCCAGCTTTTGTCTTTTGATCAGCCGATTACCTACTACGGTGGGTGCACACGCCGTAGATTGCCACAGTGCGTTCCATAGATCCGGACGCCCCCTCCTTCCCTCCAACCTAACCAGACTCTCCACCGGTGAATACGGGACTTCTGGCAAGCACATCAAACCATCTGTGCTCCCGGTGTGATCAGAGCATTCCGGACATCAGATAAAGGTACCAGTCGGGACTCCATACCACGGGGTTGCCGACTATTTGTTTTCACCAAGTCTTTTGACATCTGATCAGTTTTAAACTGAATAATTACAACACAAGTATCATATATATTTATGAAAAATTGATGGTACCTTTCTATCTAACCTGAATAAGCTGCGGATGCACATTGTGCCGTGTATTGCCTAATAATACCTTATTTTGGAGGAAATTATCTCGGAGAGAACTGTCTGCTATTAGGTTTTGTTGGAGAAGCTTACTGATCTATTTGGAGACACGTATCAGTCATTAACATCTATCTTTAGCTGGATTTCAGAGGTCTAACATCACTCTCTGAGCAATTAGCTTAACTCAGTTATATTGTTTTAATATCATTTTTAATTGTCTATATGGGCCCATCTATGTGTATTATTTAATAAACTTTGTTATTTATTTTACCACTTTATCCAGTATTTTATAGTTTAAGTTATCACGCTAATGATTTGACTGCGCCGGATCTTTTCTTTTTTATTTGTATTCAATCCATAGGAGTTTTACAGGACTCCAGTCCTGGCTGCAGACACACTAGTTTTTTGTATATTTGATAGATTTATCATTTGTTATTGTTTATTTTATTATTTTTAATTTACAGGGGGCATTTCATCCCAAGCGCCAGCTTTATATTGCTTTTGTTTTTTGTTAAGCACAAATATACACACGGATAGTTAAAATTGTTCTATGGTGGCGGAAGTCTGTTAAAATCCGAAAGAACTAGGTGAGTGTCATGGGTGTTGCCTTGCCACTTAGGCGCATATATTTGCGAATCCGTGCGTACTTATTTCACACTTAAAAGAATAGGGAGCCATTCAGTAAGCTGAATGGCTCCTCTAAATTATCGGGCGCTACCGCTTGATTTAAATTAAGCAAGCTTAAAAATACAATCATCATAGCAGAGCATTTTTAGTTCATTTATTGGACATTTTAAAAATTAACCCTGACCACTAACTAAAGCGATTTTTGGCCAGATCCAAGATAATTGTAGGATCAGGCGATAATCGCTCCAGTGCATGGCCAGCTTAATTCTCTGCAACAGTTCTCATTTTATTTTTCTAACTTATACCCCCTTCTTCAAAATACTTTAAACTTGTTTGGACTATAATGTTACTGAAAGACATTCAACAGTGGCAACATTTATCTAAATTTACATGACTGAATTGGTATTAAAATAATCAATTATTTCTATAGCTAAATCCTATCATTCAGCTATAACATCATTTTTGTAGTCTCTTATTTTGTGCAATATTCCCTTGTTTAAATGAAGTTCAGACCACAACAGATAATACCACACCAACTGCAATCAATATATGACTGGGAGGTGCCACCTAATAGTTTAAAAATGTCAATAAAAACACAAAAGTAACAATATAGACATGGACACAAAAATCAAAACTATTTGCTGAGGTGCATAAGATTTATTTATTGCACTTGATGAAGATAAATTGGATATACCATTGCAGTAGTGGATTTCTCAAATTTAAGTATTATTTCTCTGAATTGAAACAATTTTTTACATATGTATCTCATTTAGGATACTATCACTTTTTCATGTACTTTTAATCAGGACCAAGATTTTTTTTAGCTATTTCAATCTCTCCTGTTAGTTGATGACTAGGGACATGCAGGACCAACTTTTAAAAGCTTCCCTCCGTGAAATCCCAGAGGGAAGCATTAGATGCATACAGGGGGCGGAGCTTAATGACAAAATGTATGCAAATTGTGTTATTAAGCCCCGCCTCTTGATTGGTAATTACTCGTTTTGGGGTTTAATACTGATGGGGTGGGGCTTGATGATACAATTTGCATCATCAAGTCCCTCCCTGTCCCTAGCAACACTAGTATACTAGGGAGGGGGGCCTTGCGGGAGATTTGCAGGCTCTCCCGGGATACCGGGAAAACTGCCTGAATTTCGGGAGTCTACTGGACATTCTAGGAGAGTCGGCAACCCTGCTATTACTTGCAGTAAGAAAACAGTCTGTTAAACTTAGCTGGTACCACTTTAAAAACCAACCATCTAATGATTGTTTACAACATTACACCAGTCATATAACTTTGTTTTCAAACAGTTTTTGTCTTTAAATTACAAAATTGCATTTTTCTTCTACCTTATTTGATGGTGGACAACCAAGTCTGCTTGTAGTGTAGATATACAATATGTAACCCATGTGGTGAAAGTTATATTTCACTGTGTATAAAAATATCTTTTAGAAAGCTTCATATTAGGAAATAAACACTAATTGCTTTTCCTCTTCTAAAATAATATTCAACTTGCCAAAATAAGAAAAGTGAACAAATGATGTAAATGGTACAGAAAACCCAGTGAGTCAATGAACTCTTCCATATAGGGACTGAAATTCCCAAACACTGAGAAGGAGGGGACATTGTGATCAGGAGAAAACAGTCTCCTAGAAGCCGGATTACTGAAGTCAGCTTGCAATTTAGGCTACAATAACAGGAAATCCTGAAGTGTTGCTCTGAAAGGTTTGCCTGTGATGGGACATTCTCTTTCTCCTCACTTCCTTGGTATGTCTGCTTCCTATGATTAAAATACTTCAGGCTGGAACACTAAAGGAGGAAAATGATTATATGAATAATTAGAAACTGTGAACAGGAAGTGTAAAGGTGTGCACAACTCAGACCTGGACATGTCAAGTGCTGTAATGTGTTACACAGAAATCATTTTGATTACACACATTAATCTCACATTGATTTATTGTTCTTATTGATATAATAAATACAGAATGGAAGTTGCTCAATCAATTCATAGGTAAATGTTAAACAGGTGCGTGAAAGGCAGGGGTTAATATGCTTGCCACAGAAACAAAGGGAAAAATAGCCCCAGCACACTGCCATAAACCAGTAATAAACTCTACTGTTTTATGTGTAAAATAAAACACAGAAATGTTTGTTACACATATTTGTATTCTCCATCATGTGCCTTCAATCCACCTCAGTATTGGCCATCATGTGCCTCCAGCCCCACTCAGTATTGCCCATCATGTGCCTCCAGCCCCCCTCAGTATTCCCCATCATGTGCCTCCAACCCCCCCTCAATATTTCCCATCATGTGCCCACAACCCCCCCTCAGA
>WWET01001342.1:318182-331896 GCA_011038615.1 Limnodynastes dumerilii | reverse complement strand
CGGAGCCCCGCCGCCCTTGCCGCCAGAAACCCACGTGGAGGACGCCGCAGCAAGACTGGTAAGTATGAGCAGAGGCTGTCACTGTTTCAGTGACAGTCTCCGACGAGCTGCAGTAGCCGCGCGCCGGGAGAGGAACGCCGTCAGAGAACCAGGGAGCAGGTAAGTGCGGCGTCTGCCGCGGCTTGTGATAAAACTGTTGTAATTCCTACACAGTTCACCTGATTTGGATGTAAATTCCCTCAAATTAAAGCTGAAAGTCTGCAGTTAAAGCACATCTTGTTTGTTTCAAATCCATTGTGGTGGTGTATAGAGCCCAAAATATGAGAATTGTGTCGATGTCCCAATATTTATGCACCTGACTGTACATGCCTACATACATCTTACATACATCCAAGTGAAAGGATGTAATCTGTACAATATTTCTAAAATGTTTTAAATTTTTTTTTTTTTTTATACAAAAGCAAAAAAGGATTTAATCGACTTTGTTAGAACCAGCTGTATGAGGACGTTCTCCTGAACAATAATAATAAAAAAAAATTAAAATTATTGTTTTGGTAACAAAATACTGGTGTTTATGAATAAAAATATTTATTTGGGACATAGAACACAATACGCACATTTAAAATATAAACACATAATTAAATATAATTGCATATGTAATTACAACACATTAAAAACATGTAAAAAATATTTTCACATTATTTAACTTTTAAATAATAAATAAATAAATAATAAATAAAATAGTTTATTGTTTACAAAAAAATGTAAAAACATTTTCAACAACAAAAACAACCACACACAAAACAATAGAGTAACCATTTGACATATAATAACATTTAATAAACACAATAAAACATTAACAGATAATAACAACACATTCAAACTGGACAATGAAAATAATCATTTGGGTCATTTGCAGAATAAAGACCTAATAAAACAATAAAACTGGGTGTTTTGCGTATACCTGTGTTTTTGTGAATCCCGAGCCAAGAAACAGACAGTATTATGCTTTTAGTTGTTGTGGTTATTGTGGCTATATTCAAAGCCCTTTCCCCCAATTGTGGTGGATGGACCAGGCCTTCGCAACAGAAAGCTTAGGGCCTGACTCACGGCCCCCATCCCTCCTCAATAGTGTATGCAGCAGTTGATTGCAGGGGTCTCTCTGAACCTCTGGGCCCATCACAACTGTCCCCCTTGTCACCGGGCCTAGGATGGACACAAACAAATTATTGTTGAAGCCAATCTAGATTTCAAGAACGCCAGAACCACTATTTGGTACACTGGAAAGGCTATGGTCCCTAAAAGAGATCTTGAGTTCCTGATAGGCACCTTCATTCTGATTTGCATTGGGATGCCTTAACCCATTTGTGCACCTTCTGTGTGTCCAGTCTCCGCTTATGTCCCTTCTGTGTGCAAAGCCTCCATTTTAGCCCTTCTGTGTGTCCCGCCTCTATTTGTGCCCCTTATATGTGTCCAGCCTACATTTGTGTCCCTTTTTTGTAAATACTTATTTTACTTTTAAACCTATTCTAAACTGACTTACCTTTGTAGCCACCTTCTCCCTCTTTTCCATCCTGCACAGTGCTTTCAGCTTGTATGATACTGACCTAACAGTGTCATTCACCTAAACTGTACTGGATATACAGGGCTCCTTCGAGATCTCTGTAGGACCAAATATGTTTCCATGAATGACATTGACTCATATGTGAGGTGAGCGTTAATCAATGAAACCGGTTTGGTTCTATAAGATAGGTAGCCCTGTATATCCAGTTCAGTTTAGGTGACTGTTTTCCGTACATGCGGGGGTCTGTCCATCCAACAGAGAGAGGGGAGTGAATGCCTCCTGTCACTCCCCTGTCTCTTGCGGGCTTTATGGCAGTTTACGCTTATACACATCACAACAATAGACACATTGGGGTAGATCCAGAACTCTGCTTGCAATACGTTTACTCGCGTAGCGTATTTATGCGCACATACTTTCTATACACTCCCCTTGACACACCCCTTGAATGTACGTATTTTGTCCGAAATCCGCTTTCCAAACCCTACCTTAACTTTTGACCACGTAACCGATGTAATCCGCTCACGTACGTATGTGCAACACGAATTTACGCAGCTAAGCACGCCCATACTGTCCGCTTTAAATACAAACCCCGCCTACATAGCGTATTTCAGACGTATTTTAGACTCACGAAAATTGGCACGGCCACACTTTAGGATTTACGTGACACATACGTGAATGGCCCATACGTTCACATTTACACTACGGAGCGTATTTTCTATGGTGCGCATGCGTAGTACTTACCAAAACGCAATTTTACGTCTCCGCCACGCGTAAATTCAATCGCAAGCGTTGTTCTGGATCTGGCCCATTGCCATTAGTGTACATACTTTAGAGAGAGAGATATCAACAGTTTATGCATTGCACTGGCTAGGTCAGATAGGAGCACACAAATAAAAAATTTGACATAAAGGTACCAAATCAATCTATTGTTTATACATTATTATGGGATCTATACTTATTCAGGCAAAACAATAGGAGGGTCATTGGAATCCATCTGTAATCCATGTGGTTTGATTAAAACAATGATAGATTTTCTACCATGATATTAGGTGGGAGAGTATCTATGAAACTTTCCCAAACCACAAAGAAATGCTTCTCCTTACTTAAAGATGTCTCCAGCCAATCTAAACGGAATATTGTAAATACCTTGTCCCGAAACATGTTGATAGTAGGCGGGGTTGTCTGGATCCAGTTCTGTAAAATGCATTTTTTGGCCACACCGGATATTATTAGCAGCGGCTTTTGCTGTCTTTGGTAAAAATGTTAAAAGTTAATAAAGCAGGCGTAGGCGTAAGGCTGAAAAGCCGATCTACACATGCGCCAGGGAGATGTTGCCCGGCGTAACTACGGCAATGCCCGATCGTGGATCGGGCGTCTGTAGCACCAGCGTAGTAACGCTGGAGGGGGCGTCTCCCAGCGTTACTGCGCTGAGGTTAATGCAGGGAGGCAGGGTAATGAGACTGGGAGGGCGGCGTTATCGTACTAACGCCGCCATCCCAGCGTATTTACACTCCCTTACGCTGGCTGAAGATAGGGTAGCCTTCAGCCAGCGTAAGGGAGTGTAAATACGATAGTGCAGGGGGAGTGTCAGGGGGAGTCCCACAATGTAACGCTAAGCGTTAGTACGCTCAGCGCTACATCGCTACATTTAATAAATAGCATAAATTCCCTTCCAAATGCCCAGGCTTCTAGGATTATGTGCAAATGAAGCCATGAGATTTTATCACAGGCCTTCTCAGCATCCAAGCTGAGTAAGACCTCTGAATGTTTTGCATTTTGATGTTGAGTGGCGGCCAGGCCACTACAGCTGCAATGGCCATACGCACCCCTTTAACAGAATGGTGATCATTGGTAAAACCAAGTTGGTGTGAAGTCAGTATGTTTGGGAGTAGTTGCTGTAGGTGATTCTCAAGTATCTTGGCCAGAATTTTAAAATCTTGATTTAGTAGAGTGATTAGGCGGTAAGATTAAATAAGATGTATGCTCTTATTTGGTTTTGGAAGGAAAATTGTATGAGCCTCATTGAATGAGGGGTATGATGGGCCATCTGTATGCAGTTTACCAAAGAGGGAGGTTAGGAAATTTGTGATATTATATTGTAATATTAGGTATTATGTTATAGAATTCAGCCATCAGGCTGTCAGGGCCAGGAGTTTATTGTTATGGAGACCCGCAATAATGGATTTCACTTTTTCCTCTGATATAGGGGAATTTAGAAATTCTCTCTGCTCTGGGGACAATTTAGGCAGCTTAGCCTCATCTAGTAGGCAATAATGTAGGGATGGGTTATCAGTGAGCGCTGTATAGAGATTTTCATAGTATTTAAAGAAACCTTTCATAATATCAGTTGTGGAAGTAAGTCTCCCTGAAGGGGGGCCCTCATCAATAAGTAATATGTGTTGATTTTTGTGAAAACGTTTTGTGAGGTTTGCCAGAAACTTTCCAGCCTTATTACCCCCATCGATATAATCTATGTTTAGTATATTCAATGTGCAGTTGTGCTTGTGCCACTAATAAAATTTCCATTGTTTACTTAGCTAGAGAGTATTCAAAGTAATTTTAGATGGGTCATTAATGTAATTTTGTAGCAACAACTGCATGGCCCTTAGCATATCTGAATATTTAGTAAAATGATCCTTCTTTTTTTTTCCAAATAGGAAATGACATGGCCACGCATAATGGCTTTTGCCATATCCCAAAAGAGAGAAAGTTTAGACCAATGCTCAAAGTTGTCATCTACGTTGTTGAGCCAATGGTAAATTAGGTAATGATGGAATTCCTCAGATTGGTATAGATATGAAGGGAATCACCATGACAAAAGCTTCAGGTGATGCAGTGTCGTCACAACTGAGACAGAAATGGGTGCATGGTCAGACACCATTATGTCTCCAATAGTTACATTGGTAATTTTTGGACATAATTGGTGGGAGACCAATATGTAATCAATCCTGGAAAAAATTTGATGTACCCTGGAATGGAAGGTATAGGACATGTCCGTAGGGTTATGAAGCCTCCACGGATCTACCAACATGTGTCTAGATAGTAGCACAGGGATGCCCGATAGATCAGAGGAATTTACTGCCTGCTGGGTGTCAGACCGATCTAAACTTGGATGGTTCACTGTATTGAAGTCTCCTCCAATAATCAGATTGTGAGAGTTTTTTGTAATAACATATTGGATATAGACATATAAAAATCACAGTTCAATGAATTAGGTGCATAAATATTTTATATCATGAACTTATCAGCGCCCACCATAATATCCAATAATAAATATCTACCATTAGAATCTATTAAATGGTCCATAATAGAGTACTGTAAAGTTTTGTTAAAAAAAACTGCCACACTCCTTTTTTTGATAGGTAAGGCGCATTCACACATTCTGCTATCCATGAACCCTTTAAGGTTGTATGATCTGAAGAACATCAATGCATTTCCTGGAGGAGAACTATATCTGGCCTTAAGGCCTAGAGACGTGCCAGAACTCTACTTCTCTTAATAGGCTTAATAGGGGTATTTTAGACCACCCACATTCCAAGATATTATTTTCATAACTCTATGGTCCTGTGCGCCCATTTGTGGGGCCCTATCAGTTAGTGATGGCGCCATCAGTGCTTCAAGAAATGATAAGGCCAATACATGAACAGTATTTTCCAATGGTCAGGATCCCACAAAGGACATAGTAAGGTAATTGACATCTCTTGGAAAAGGCTTGACCAGCAATGTCTAGTGTGCCAAATAAAAAGTATCACATGTTGTGTATACCGAACAAATTCTAAAATGCGTAATGTAACATAGAAGTTGCTCCAATTAAACTCCTTTTTCTTATTTTCCTTCAGTTGAACCAATTCTCTGTCTATAATAAAACAGACAGTAGATAGTAACAAAACATAGAACCTGATATGAATCAAGAAATTATTCAATAACCGGTATTGAAAATCCATCCTTAACCGGAATAACTAAACCTTAAACCCTAAGCATGGGGTGACTGTGACCCAGTATGTGAAGTTTGGGATAAAGTGAAGTATTGCATAAAGTCTTTTGCCTTCTCAGCATCCTCAAAAAAAATGTACTGACCTTCATAAGTGATACGCAATTTAGCAGGGAATAACAGTGCAAATTGGATGCATTTCTCAAAAAGAAGATTACAAATAGGTGAGAGGTCCCTAGGTTGCTGCAACACCTGAGTTGAAAAGTCTTGAAATATTAGTATCTTATCACTACGGATAATGAGGGAGGTCAGTTTTCTATATGATTATAAGATAGCTTCCTAGTCTTTAAAACTTAAAAACATAGCAATTACTGCTCTTGGTCGTTCGCCCTCTCAGGTCCTCTTGGGTCCCAGTCTGTGGGCTCTTTCCACATTAACTTTACACAAATCAGGTTGGATGCGTAAAATAGCAGGGATGTCATGTTGCAACAAATCGAAAAGATCCTGACCTTTGATTGATTTGTGTATGCCTATGAATGTAAGATCATTCCGCCTATGGCGGTTTTTCAAATTGTCTATTTGGCCAACAGAGTCTCAATAGTACATTTTTGTGAGAGAAGAAGGTTCTGTGTGGAGGTGGCGTCATCCTCCACTTCGCTGACCCTTTGCTGCAAACCCGACACCCGCTTATCTGTAGAATCAATATGGGCCACAAGGGAGGCTATATTCATTAGAATAGCCGCAAGGCTCTGGTCAATAAGAGGAATAATGATATGGGGCATTTCCTGGGCTGCATCAGCAGCAGATGGAGCCGCTAAGAGACTAAGACTAGGAGTAGGGGGGCTATCAGGATTAGTACCAGATAGAGATGGTGATGGCAGTGATTGGGATACAGATTTGGAAGGCCTTGTGGAGGACTGTGTTGCTTTTTGTTTTGCCCATAGCATCTGAGGATTGTTTATCAAGGAATCTCTTCATATCCCACATCAGAGTTGTGTATACAATACAAAGAAAAAGAGAAGCTCGGCGGTAGGTCACAGCAGCTATAATAACAGATGGGGATAGAGGTAACGGTTGCCAGTTAGGGTTGCAGTAGGTTGGCGCCCAGGAGTGCTGCACGGTTGGAGAGAGGGTAAGCAGTGATGACCGTGGATATACTCCTGTTGTCATCTCATTTATGCATATAGTGTATGCAGCAAATATACAGTAGAAGTAATAGATAAGTAGAAGGCATCCCTAACAGTAATGTGCAAATGTATGTATTTCAACTAGAGTCAAGAAGGGTAAAGAAAAAGAACAGTTACTTGTGTTTCCTCCCGATACCCAGTTACCTACAACACAGGTAACACAGGAGGACGAAAAAAGAAAGTACCGTGTTATAGGTTTCACAATAGGTGGTCAAAGGGCTCCGTATGAAAGATGGGAAGACAGCTTTTGTAATCCAGAAAAAGCTGCAAAAGGATGGATGAAATCTTTATGGCTGAGTAAACAAAGTATCTTCAAAGCTGGCGACGATCACAGGTCACAAAACAGCTCCCCAGAAGTCAGCTTGCCATGTAGCTGAAGACGATTCCTTATTAGTATATAAAAGCTCCAGGAAAATAAGCCCCAACCTATCCTAAATGTGTAGTAAGTGTTACAACCTTGATAATAGTTAGCCTTGAAAGGCTAATGGACTAGTCTTCAGCGATGGTCAGTGGAGATGGCACCGTGCAGACTGTAGATGAAAAGGTTTAGCCAGAGCCCAATGGGAAGGTCAAGGGCGTATGTTGATTGCCGATGAGGGTATGAGTAGGTTAAAACCCGTAAGAGCACTGTATCGGGTCTGCGGGTTGAAGTATTTTCACTGTCGGTACCAAAACAACAATAGATGTGTGAGCTGGATGAAGTCCGAGAGCACCATGGGCTAGATCTTCGGCTCCAGAGTCTGTGCAAGTTAAACAGTGGTGACCATGGAGATACGTCTCGTTTATGTTTAACTCCACAGGTAGGAAAGCCACTTCTCACTGGTTGGTGTCGGAACGGCTGCAGGAACTAGATTAGTGGGACTGGAGCCTGTACAATGCACATAGTGTTGGCCACAGAAGTATTTCCGCTGGCGTCTCGGATATGTTTGGGCAACACAGGTAAAAAATCAGCTTCTAAAGAATATAGCTCACAGCAGCTATAATAACAGATGGGGATAGAGGTAACGGTTGCCAGTTAGGGTTGCAGTAGGTTGGCGCCCAGGAGTGCTGCACGGTTGGAGAGAGGGTAAGCAGTGATGACCGTGGATATACTCCTGTTGTCATCTCATTTATGCTTAGCACCACAGGTAAGAAAGCCGCTACTCACTGGTCGGTGTCATATCGACAGCTAAGGCTTGAGGTGGAGAAAAACAAAAAGATATAGTGTGCGCATATAGTGCTAAATAGATACCATAGGGAATATGGTTAGGTACGTGGTTCTCATAGTCAAATTGATATTGTCTACAGTTGCAATAATGAGTCTCCGTAAAATATGGGAGAATGTAATGAAAGGAAACAGTCTTACAGTTTTGTAGAGAGATTACGCGCTCCCCAAGGTGCTGTTTGGAAGTGAAGATCTTGACAGTTTTCAGATCGCGGTGTCCGTTGGAGAAAAGCTTTAGCTGTCAGTCTCCGTTGGCGGTAACTTTTTCCTCTCTCGTGCTGATAGCCTCGTTCCAAGCCTGGGCTCTAGGTGGTCGGTTTAAACCAGGGAGCCTCGATGTCGGGCCGTGCTTTAGGAGGGTGAGAGGCAGCAAAACGGGAGACAGATAGTGTAATATTGTTTAACAAAGCAATTTATTTACGCGTAGTAATTATGTACATAATCTATGTATAGTTTCGGTACGTAGATTGCGTATATGCGGTCTTTAAGACGATATGTAGATTACGTACATAGGGGTAGATCCAGAACTCCGCTTGCAATCTGTTTTACGCGTGTTTACGCGTGCGTACCTTCTATACACTCCTCTTGGCACACCCCTTGAATGTACGTACTTAGACCAAGTTCCGCTTTCCAAATCCTATCTTAACTTTTTGCCGCGTAACCGCTGTCGTCCGCAAATGTACGGATGTTCATCACAGACTTACGCAGCTAAGCACCCCCATGCTGTACACTTTCAATGAAAACCCCCGCCTACATTGCGGATTTTAAACGTAGTTTTGGCTCACGTAAAATTGGCACGCCCACACGTACAAATTTACACACCAAATACGTGAATGACCCACACGCTCAGAGTTCCGTTCTGTTACATAGCGTATTCTGTGTCGGGCACATGCAAAAAAAAGCGATTTTACATGTCCGCCAGGCGTAAATTCGCACACAAGCGTTGTTCTGGATCTGCCCCATAGTTACAACGCATGTGCAGTAGCTAGGCCGTAGTTCTGGATCCGGCCCAAAGGCACAATAATATATGCGCATATAATCATAAAAGAATGCAGAATCCTCAGCAGGTTTATGCAATATTGGAAACAGCTCCGATACAAATAGATGATGGTCCTACACAGTAGTGCTTATGCATAATACAAAGCAAATGTGCTTAAAATATAAAAAAAATATATATTTACTGATTACTATTTCATTGCTAGGGTTGGAATAAATTGCCACTTGTATAAACTAAAATCAATTACTAAAAAACAAGATAGGCCACACCAGTGTAAAGGGCGTAGTTGGAGAAAACAAGAGCCTAAAAGGCAAACCATATCAGAAAGGTGCTCCTGCCAAAGAGGCTGTGCTGCTTTTACTGCATTGGCATGTAGGGCTTCACAAAAGACAATGTCGCTGGCTTAGGTCACCAAGAGATGAGGGTGTAGTTATTCCAACACTTCAAAAATTCTAAGCTGTGCTTTACCCACAATATATCTCCCCTATGCCAGTTGTATAATTTAAATACCTTCATCCCTGACACAGTTTAATATTTTCCACTTACAGTTATTACACATTGCTTTGAAAGGCTTACAGTTTTTTTTTCACCCCATTACTGCAGTTTTTATACACAAAAATACAGTATATTTGTTGTGGGCTATGATGAATGATTATAAAAAAGGATTCTACATTTTATAAAGTATTTAGACTTCTATTAATGATATACAAATTCAATTCAGTGTGTACAAATAATTTAGAACAATGAACTGCATCATCGCTGCACCTCAAACCTTTATTATTTTTATTTCATTAAAATGTTAGTATTGCTTATTTCAGTTCAGGGCAGTAACTAGGGGTGTGCGATAGGGGCGGCCGCCAAGGGCGCAAAGCCAGTAAGTTAATATTTAAGGTTAAATTGGCTTGGAATTCAGGGTCAGGGGGCACCATTTTGCGTTTTTGCCCCATGTGTGAAAAATTCTAGTTACAGCTCTGTGTCAGGTTAACCTGACATTTTTTTCACAATGTAAATGGGCAACTATGTGTGGCATGCAGCATACCCACAGTGCATTAGCCCTGGACACAATCAGTGCAGGCATTTCACACTTGCATTTCCATAGCCTATTCAATTTAGTGGAGCTTCTGTTTAACATGAATTTTAAAAAGTATGAGGCTAATCAGACTTACCATCCCCTGCTCAGAGAGTACAAATGACTATTTAACTATATGAAGAAGGAAATTTGGGCTACTAATGATATTTTACAGAACAGAAACAAGAGACGATAAAATAAGCGGTCCATCCAATGACCTGTCCTGACAATTGCTTACAGTAACTTAGGACTGGATTCACACTTAAGAAGCCTCAGTTTCTTAAGTGCGGAAACTTCCGAAACAACCTACTACGCATGCGTAGGTCATTTACGCAATCTACATACCAGTTAGGTACGTAGACTGACTCCATGGAGTAGTTTAGGAAGAAGGAGGCGGCCTAATGCAGCCTCGGGGAGGTTTTAATTAGGAGTGGGAGGGGGGATTCAGGATTAGCCGGGGAGGGCGGAGGGGAGGCTTTGTCTATGCGTAGTTTACTTAAGAAGAAAACTACGCACGGTAAGATAAGGTAGCCCTATGGCACTCTTAAGTGCCATAACGTACCTATTAAAGGGGGAGGGTGGGTTAGGGGCAGGATGGGTGAGTTAGGTGCGGTTCTGTCCGCACCTAACTCACTCTTAAGTGTGAATACGGTCGTTGGTGCATATGAAAGTTTAAATGTATATTGTGTAACTATAGCGTACAAAAGTGTGATTAATCAACAATAACTTATTCTGTTGTATAAATAATGTTTAAAGCGTAATTAACATTTTATTATGATAGTTCTTGGAGCATGAACTTAAAGTAAAATTTGGATCAAGGAGCTGAGTAGAGAGAGGGTGTAAGAGACAACTCACACTATCAGCTGGGAAGTTTGATGCTGATTCAGCTCAATGCAAATCGCATTTCATGAACTGAGCGGGGCTTCACTCTACAATAAACAGTATTATTCCTCTGATGCCTCACATGTAATGTTTTAATTTAACTTATGAAGGAAAATACACACTGTTACTTAAGGTAGCCCTATGGCACTCTTAAGTGCCATTAGGCTTCTAAAGACTGTGATGGGTTGTGGGGCTTGATGAGTGAGTTACATGCGGATCCATAGTCCAATGAAGGCAGGGCTGTACATAATACCACGGTTGGAAACAGAAATGATAAATTATAAACATATATATATATATATATATATGGATTTATTGCTACTCACCGTTAAATCCTTTTCTCTTGGATCATCTGGGGGACACTGCGACCATGGGTTGGTAGAGGTACACTGGAGCTGGGCACTTGATAGTTAATAAAAACTATTGAGGTAAGCTCCTCCTCTCTCCAATCCCCACTGGACCTCAGTTTTAATAACAAAGCCCAGGAGAGAAGTAATAGAGGAGAAGAAAAAACCCTGTAGGGTTCGGAAAACCCAATAATCACTGTCCCCCAGATGATCCAAGAGAGAAGGATTTAACGGTGAGTAACAATAAATCCCGTTTTCTCTTTTCACATCTGGGGGACACTGCGACCATGGGTGACATACCAAAGATGTCCCCTAAGGGAGGGAACGCTCAGTAGAAGGCGGTAGCAAAACCTTTCTTCCAAAGGACACATCCTGGGATGCGAAAACCTGAAATTTATCAAATTTAGTGAACGTGTGGATGAAGGTCCAGATAGTTGCGCGACACAGCTGATGCACCAACGCCCCTCTACTTGCCGCCCATGACGCACTGACTGATCTAGTAGAATGGGCCGAAAGTCCCGAAGGCACTGGCTGACCAGCATCCTTGTAAGCCTGCTGAATGGTGAGCCGAATCCATCTGGCTATAGATTGTTTCGCAGCCACGTTTCTGAGGCCATCCACGTTTCTGAGCATCATAAAGAACTAGCAGAGAGTCAGTCTTTTGAAACTGCGCTGTTCTATACAAATAAACCTTCAAAGCTCTAACCACATCTAAAGCCATCAAATCTTCCTGGACATTAGAACTGGATAGCGGGAGAAAACCAGAAGCACAATCTCCTGATTGATGTGGTAGGAAGAAAATACTTTCAGTTGAAATGAAGGAATGGTGCGAAGGACTGCCCTATCTTGATGGAAAATGAGAAAGGAAGATCTACAGGATAAAGCACTCAACTCAGAAACGCGCCTAGCAGATACAATTGCTAGAAGAAACGCGACTTTCCAGGACAAAAATCTTAAATCAATCGAGTCTAGGGGTTCAACGGGTGATGCTGTAAAGCCGAAAGAACCAGACTGAGATCCCAAGGAGATATTGGAGGAACAAAGGGGGGTTGAATAAGAAGGACCCCCTGCAAAAAAGTCTGAACCTCCGGAAGAAGGGCTAACTTCCGCTGAAAATACACAGACAGAGAAGACACCTGTACCTTGAGAGAACCTAACCGAAGACCTGACTGGAGGCCTTCCTACAGGAACTCCAAAAATCTTGGCAAGCAGAAAGAAAAAGTGTTAACTTCCTTCCGTTCACACCAACTGATCTAGGCACGCCAAATTCTGTGATAAATTTTCGCAGACACCGGCTTGCGAGCTCTAAGCATGGTTTGGATAACCGAATAAGCCCCTGGATCTTAGAATCTGGGATTCAAGAACCACGCCATCAAATTCAGCTGCTGAAGGTTTGAGTGAAAGAACGGTCCCTGAGCAAGAAGGTCTGCGCGAAGAGGGAGTTTCCAACCCGGACCGACCTCTAGACTTAAAATGTCCGCGTACTATGACCTCCCCGGCCAATTGGGAGCCACTAGAATTAGCTGCACTCCCTGCTGCTTTACCTTCTTTAGAAGTGCTGGCAGCATTGCGTAGGGAGGAAAGGAATAAGCCAGCTGACTGTCCAATGGAGCCGACATTGTGTCCACGAACACCGCCCGAGGATCTTGGGATCTTGACCCGAACCGAGGCATTTTGTAATTGTGACGAGACGCCATGAGGTCTAGGTCTGGCAATCCCCACCTCTTGACTAACTGGAGAAAGACCTCTGGATGGAAAGACCACTCCCCCTGGAGTATGACTTGTCTGCTGAGGAAGTCTGCCTACTGGAATGTGAACTGCTGTGATTGCCGGAACATGTCTCATGGCCCATGAGAAAATGTGCTCTGTCTCTCGCATCGCTTGGGAACTCTTTGTTTCGCCCTGCCTTATGTAGGTGCAGATGGACCAGCTTCTGAAGAGAGGACATTTTCTCTGGAGGAAGGAAAATTCTTTGAAGCCTTGTATCGAATACCAGGCCCAAGAAAATCATGTGCTGTGATGGAATCAAGCTGGACTTTCTGTTGTTGATAAGCCATCCATGAGACTGCAGGAACTGCATTGTCACCTGAAGATAGAAACATAGAAACATAGAAAGTGACGGCAGATAAGAGCCACATGGCCCATCTAGTCTGCCGATTTGTTTATTGAAAACTATACTGACCCTAGACCCTATTTACCCTCAATTGGGGTTACAATTTAGGATACCCTTATATTTATCCCAAGCATGTTTAAATTGTTCTACTGTACTGGCATCAACCACCTCAGATGGGAGAATATTCCACTTATCTATCACCCTTTCAGTGAAGTAATTTTTCCGCACATTTCCTTTGAATCTACCACCCTCCAGTTTGTATCCATGCCCTCGTGTTCTATTACACCTTTTCTTTTGAAAAATGGTACCCTCCTCTAGCTGGTCACAACCCTTGATGTATTTGAAAGCTGCTATCATGTCCCCCCTCACCCTTCTCTGCTCCAAGCTATACATGTTTAGTTCCTCTAGCCTTTCTTGGTA